>OZ007563.1:9289295-9475330 GCA_963931875.1 Pollenia griseotomentosa | reverse complement strand
AAGTGTTTCCGCCGATAATTCCGACCAGTTATCATCCGCTCTCTTGACATACGTTGGGTTTGAGTGTCCCTTGGCCAGAACTCTGCTATTTTTCGCTGAAGTTCTTCCATGATCTTTTCTTTGCGATTGCTATTGCCTTCTTATATGCACTCTGTTTTTCGCGGTATTTCTGCCACGACTTACTGGCATAACCACTGTTGAAAGTCCTACGGGCTTCTTTTCTTCGCGGTATTTCTGCCACGACTTACCGGCATAACCACTGTTGAAAGTCCTACGGGCTTCTTTTCTTAGATCCGAAAGTTCCGATTTCCACCAGGGAGGGAAGCTCCTCTTGGCCTTTGTAATGGGGCAGGAGATTTCAAACGCCTTAGTCAGGGCGCCACTGAAGGTCTCCTACATCCTATCGAGTGCAGAAATTGAATCCTGAATTACTGGCACTCTTCTGCAATCAGAAAGCTTCTCTTATCCGCTATCTCGACCCTTGCGACTGAGTGGTCTGCTGAGCTAAGTTGTGTACAAAAGAAGATATAAATGTGCTTTTTCGCAACAAGACAAGCTCTTGGCCTACCCTTGTCTTTCACGTAAAGTATGTTATATGTTTTGGCCGGGAACCCTTTCGTGAATTTTTGAGCAATCAAAAAAATGTGAATAAAATGAAGAAATCGAATTTCCCGGCAGTACTGGATGCATGTTTTGTTCAAGGATTTCTGATAAAATTAATTTTTTTTCATATTATTAAAACATGTACATTAGGGTGTTTCTTTTAAATGAGATTTCATTCGATTTGCTTACATCCCGAGTATCGGTAATCTAAAATTTATAAGTACCACATTTTAAGAAGATTGAAAATGGAGAAAACAATTTTGTATGCTTGTAACTAATAAAAACGTTAAGTTTTGCAAAACCGCGATGTTAGTTGTTAATAAAACAAAAAGTTTTCTGAGAATTGTCTTAATATTTTTTATTATGATGTTCGCCAAGGCTTCGGTGACATACCTCTATGCGATGGTAAATATTTTCAATGGCTCTGAGTCATAATTGAGGTTCAATGTCGTTAACGTGCCGAATTATCTCATCCTTTAGCTCTTGAATTGTTCTTGACTTAATGACGTACACTTTTTCTTTTAAATATCTCCAAAGCAAGAAGTCCAACGGTGTCGAATCTAATGATCAATTCAATTGCGCTGACCAAAAAAATCACGAAGTGCACGAAATTTATTTTGATTTGAACGCCCATTTTCGTAAAACAACAATCTTAAAGCGCTGCTCAATTGTGTACCTCTTCATGGATGAATTTGTCAAACACTAAAACAAAGAAATGTCAAACTAAGTTGGGCAAAAAACTTGACGTTAAAGTGAGACACAATTAATATCGTGCATTACAGTTGGACCACCCTTTAGATAATATTTATTTATTTTTATTTATTTCATTTTAATAAAAACTAACCAAGCCCTCTGGGCCATATATGGTTAGCAAGCAAACAATACTTAAACAACAAGTCTAACAATTCATTAATAAATTTAATCTAAAAAGTTAATGTTAATGTAAATATTAATGTTAATGTTAATGTTAATATCGATACTTTTCAAAATTTGCTCAGAATTTTTCACAAGTTCAAACAGAGTACAAGGCATAATGGATTATCTTTTGTGTTCCCGGTGCCGTCTATTGCAGACAATCGAGTTTTCACTGTGTATTTAATTTTTGGACTTTTAATTTATGTGTCATCTTAAAATAGATGAAAAAGTTTCAAGGTTTATTTCAAAGAAATAGTGCTAAAAGCTAACAAACTGGCCGACCATAAATTGAGCACGTTTTGTTAATGCGGAAAAATATTGCTTAGCTTAGATTTTATAAAATTTATTAAAAAATATTCAATAAAATTTTCATTAAAAATTCTGCAGTAAGGCAAAAATTTACATAATAATGGTGAAGTGGGCAAGCGCTTCAGCCATACCGAATGTATGTACATATCGTTACCTAAAATGCAAAAGGCCCTATCTGACATATTGAAAATTTTAAAGGAGATGCAAAAATTATGTAAAAAACCTGTTGCATACTATGTAAACTGTTAGTTAGGTCTTTAAGCGTTTATCACATAATCTTTTATAGAAAGGACCGATTGTTTTTTTTTTAATAAAATCGCTAATTTTTTCGAAAGATTTTGAACATTTGTGTTGATGAAATAAACCGGAATCAATGAAAAAGGCGATTTTTAATTATTGGCTAGTGAGGGTCTTTTGCGTTTGAGATAACGTTGTGTAGAACTCAGATCTATTTTAATATTATTTATTTATATTTTTCATGTAGTGTTCTATATTGTTATGTGGTGTTAAAGACATCAAAATAATAAAGAAAATAGAAACAAAAAAAAAACAAATAGCAAAAAAAAAAATCAGCACAATTTGAATGCTACCACCACCAAACGCTGTTTTTGCTATTAAATGGCCACCTCTAAGCACAAAATTTTATATAAATATTTATTTATAGTATATAGTTTAAAGTGGCATAGTATATAATCGTACAAAATTTATTTTTTCTCTTTTATTTAATTGTGTAAACATTTTCCTGCACATGTAAGTTCCTACATTAGCACCCTATAGTTTGGATCAAAAGAAAAGCACAAAATAATGTTAACGTTCCTTTATTAAAAGACTAAATAGAAATAACCTAAATATCGAAATATAACCAATACCAAGGGCCAAATTGCATTTAATTTCTGTAAAAGCTTAAAAAAATCAAGTTAACAGTTTTCCTCAGGGTTTAAAAACTGCAGTCGAAGCCAAAAACTGTCGAACAAAAATGGAAAAATGTATGTACAACTTTTCGCTTTTTGAGTTGGTTTGACAGCGACTGTTTACATTTAATGAATCCAAATTAAAAGCAACCGTTTTTTTTTCTAATGACAAATACAGAAAAGGAAGAAGTGGCAGTTTTTCACTTTAACTGCAGTTTTTTAAACGCCGGTTTTCCTTAATGCCGACTCTCGTAAAGAAAATTCTTTTTTTACATTGTATATTGTTTAGTTATGTACTTTTATTTAGCCCACATGTGTTGTATGTATCCATGTATCCAAATGCTTAAGATTTCCCTAAATATTATTTAGAAGACAAACCAGAAAATAATTAAGAAAAATAAAGGAAACCAACGGTCAAACCAAATGAAAACTTCTTCTACGTAACGAAATAAAAATAGTTTTAAATACAAATCGACTGACTTAAGGTCATGGAATCATAATGAGCGTTTTTATCTTACTTGTTCACAACAATAATAAAAACTAATAATTACACTGGTCGGCAAAAAAAAAAAATTGTTGTAATAACCCCCGTTTTCACAACTTACCGATAGCTGAAGGGTGGATTTTATCAGCCGTATTAAAAGAGTTCCATTATTACAACATAGCATAACATAACCTAAAGTAAATTGAGGTAGGATTAACCTTAATTTACTATACCGCTCACTTTAGGTCAAATTAAAGTTTTAATAATGAACCACTTTTTATAAGGCCAGTTAAAGCCTACTTTTAGTTATCAGTAAGTTGTGAAATAGGGCCTAAGGGCCCGTTTTCATAGCTAAAGGTAGGATTTTATAGGCCCTATAAAAAGTGTTCTATTATTACAACTTTACTTTAACCTACCAGGTAGGATGAACCTTTATTTACTTTAGCCCTCACGTTAGGTTAAAGTTATGTTTTAATAATGGAACACTTTTTATAAAGCCAGTTAAAGCCTACTTTTAGTTATCAGTAAGTTGTGAAAACGGCCCTAAGACTATTAAAGTATAAAAGCTTTTAAAACTGTAATTTGACTTAAAATACAAATTCGAATTAATATGAAAATTTATAAAATAAATTGAATAGATAAAAAAGATTTTAAATCGCTTAATCCAAATCCGTTTTAATTTTTTTCGCGCGAAATAGGGTGGTTATGGTAATACATTTGATCATAACTTGAGAAGAGTTTGTCCAATTTGGATAATAAAGTAGTTTTTTTTATAGTTTCAACAGTTTCGGATATATTCAGAAAAGAATGACGGTAAAGTTTTTTAAAGCAGATTGAGTGCAATGTTCTTATTTTCAAAAATTCATAAGCAAAAATTAAAAAGACAAAAATTTTACATTGTTTTATGATCTATGGCTTATTTTATTCGCAAAATACCTGGCATTCCAAAAAATCATTAAATAGGTAAAAATTTTGACTTTAAAATTATACCCACATCACAATAGTGGAGAGGGTATTATGCATTTGTGCTGATGTTTGTAAGGCCTCAAAATGTTGGTCCTAGACCCACTTTTAAGTATTCCGATCGGCTCAAAATCACTTTCTGAGTCGAATGAACGATGTCCGTCCGGCTGGCTGGCTGCAGGCAGTTTAGTACGGTCGCTCTTGCTTGTTTTGTCCGATTTTTATATTCCACTACTTTCTCTATTCTTGTGCTTCCAATCTTTATTTCTGCTATTCTTTTCTTATTGGAATTCTATCACTAACTAAGGCGACACAATGGACCATATTGGTCTTTGGGTGAGGGTGTGAAGTTGACTTCACATCATCCTTTCAACCTTACCTAACCTTAACTAACCTAACCTAACCTAACCAAACTAAACCTTATGATGTTTTCTTTTCTACAAAAAAGGTGACATTCTAACTTAAAAAAATGAAATTTGGTGTTTGTTTCTCAAAATTTTTTTGCTCTCTTAACGGGTGGCATGTTTTATTCTAATAAAATCACCCTTAATAATGGCATAAGGCATTGCACTTCATGCCCCTTATAAATCGACAGTGTTGATTATGTGCTGTAAAACACGTTACTTTTGTTTATATATAAGGGCTACCAGGCGAAGTTAGGAAAAAATCGCTCCGAATCAGAACAGAAAAAAGTTACAGCCAATCCCACGATGTCACACGTTAACGTTCGCATACAAAATTACATTTAAAACCAAAACAATTTCTAAAATTAGTTTTTGTTTAAAATGCTATTTTCTATGCGAACGTTAAGCGTCCACTAGGCTTGCTAACGTTAGTTTAAATCCAATTTTTACTTATCTGAACTGAACTGTTTTCGAGCAAACTGGAATTTCGTCATTCATTTTGTTGTTGAAACAATAAACAAATTTTTAATTAAAATTTTTTTTTTAATTTTGTCAGCTGTTAAAAACAGGGCATTTCACTTTTTGAAAACATGTGTTAAGTTCCCGTCAAATAGCATTATTACAGGGTTGGGAATACAATTTATACATGCACCTCTTAACATGGTGGTATTTTTTTGTATAAAAGAAAACACCATTGGTCTTTCCCATCAAAAAATAGACGTTATAGAATCAACCTTAAAACAGATTTGGATGCAGCACGATAAAGTTAATTCAAAGTTCTTGATACCGACTTTTTTTGTTTGTAAATATGTATGTCTGCCTAAGTATTAAGACATAATTATTATATCTATTTGGACATAATTATGTTTATGTTCGTTTGGTGTTTTTTTTTTAAATAAACTTTTTTGTTTTGATTTTTTTCTTTTTCCACTTAATAAATTTTTTCTATTGTTTCCAAAGTATAGAATGAATATTTAACGAAATTTTTATAATTTTAAAAATAAATAAACAAAAATTAGAACTAATTTCTTTGTATCGTAATAATTTGAAATTAATGTTTTTATTTTTTTTTTTATCTATTTCTGTTTGTTTGCAGTTAAAAAAGACACAAGAATTACAAAAACAAATGTTGCTTCATACATTTCAAGAAAAATCAAAACAATTGGAATTACAACATAAATTACAATTGGAACATAAATTTCATGTAAGTTCCTTGATACTTGTTTCGAACATTTGAGCAAAGATATTAACTTTGTTTTTTTTTTTGTGATTTTATAAATTTAACATTTCATAATGAACAATTATTACGTTTAGTAAATATTTTGTTTAGTTTTTGTAACAATAAAGTTGAAGTGATCAATTTAAAATTTTCTTTAAAAAAACCAGATTTTTTATCATACTAATCATTTAATAAAGGAGTAATAAACATATGTATGTTTGTTTGTAGGTGGTAATCTCCGTAACCGCTGAGCCGATCTTTAAGAAACTTTTACAGTATATTACTGATGGTCTGGAAGGGGCTATAGACTATATGTTTGAATGGAATTTTAAGTGGGCGGGGCATCTCCAATACAAAGGGAATATTTATTTCTGTATATCTAGAGAACGGCAGGAGCTAAAGTTTCCAAATTTGGTACAAAAATATTTGTTTGCAATATACAAAAATCTAATAAAACCTAGGCGGGATTGGAGAAGTGGTCGGAGCATGAAATAGATTTATTTATATCTAAAGAACGGTAGGAGAAAACTTGTCCAAATTTGGTACACATAGCTGGGTAATCAATACACAACCTCGTTAAAAAAAATTGCTGACATTTTAGAAGTAGGCGTGGCACCACCCATACAAAGACATCGATTTATGTATAACCGAAACTAAGCAAAAACCAAAACGTTTGTGGTGTGTTAGAAATAGTTTTACCACACCAAGCGCATGAGAAACAATGTTGATCTGATGTAAGCTCCTGCCATATTGCAATTTGTGATAATCATGTGAACTTAGAAGAGAATATAAGAAAACATTAAATAAAAAAAAAAAATTAATTATGTATTTAACTAAATATTCAAAACTTTTAATTTAAAAGATTTTGTTATTCAAGCTTAATTCCCAATTTTTATTCTTGGTAAAAACTTATTTGAATTTTTTGAACTTCTTATTTAAATAAAAATTAATTGATCTACCAATTTTTTCTATATGATGTTACTGTTAGATGCAAATTGTTTGGGAAAGAAATAAATAGCATTTTTAATATTTTATTAGTGTTGATTTCAATGCATGAAAAAGCAGGAAAAGAAAGAATTCTGATGAAGGTCGTCGCAGGCTGTAAAACTTCACTTGACCATTAAAGGATATCTTATAAAATCATAACAGGTTACTGAAATAAAAAAAAAACAAAATTATGTTGCAAAAAGCATATTGAAAAAAATTTCTGAAACAAATAACCATAATATGTATTGTAAATATTTATCATATTGTTAATTTTGACAAAATGTTGCTTAATTTTGACCATATTATGGTAATTTGGACCATATTAGGGATAATTTTGGACATAGTATGTTTAACTTCGGACAAATTATGGTTACTTACGACCAAAATTATTCAGCGGTATCGTGAATAAGTTTTCGCTCGTAATTTTTTTCCCGTTTCCCATATTTGCGATCATGAAAAACTCCTATGAAAAAAATTTTTGAGGTATTTCAAAGGAAAAATGTTTACGAGAAAAATTCCCATTATCGTAAATAGTTTTTTCCCTCGTAATTTGTTCACTTTTTCCCTATGATTTTCTCACTTTATTTTTGCTGGGGAACAGAATATGTACCTGTATGTAAATAGTAGTGCTGGGATACTATCGATATTTTCTACTATCGGTATCTATCGATAGTTCAGATTTCACTATCGATATTACTATCGACTGAATGTTTGTATTTGTGCAGAAAATCTTTAACTATGTACTTTTTTATCAGGCTACAGTTCGTTTTTTTATCACTTTATTGAACGTATGAGACGGGATTTTAAGATACTTTATTGCAACTTAAGGCAATTTTCAAAATTGGCTTTGATTCACAACCCAAAAGGTAATCAATCTTGCAGACTTATCCTCTAATGGTCGTAAATTGTTTCGTCCCATGCTCGCAATTATATTTGCAATTTTTTACAACATTACAAAAATATATGAAATTTCAGTCCCTATGTAAACATATACAAATTTCGATATAAAGGCATTTAATTAGCAGTAAAAAGTCACAGCTAAGCAATTCATACCACCTGCCATTCTTGTTGTTTGCATTTTGCGCATTAATAACAGCAAGTAAAAACTTGCGGCAAAAAACTGTGTGTGTATAGTTGCCGTTTCATTCATAGCTTTATTTTAAATAATAATAGTGATATTGATATTTTTCATATCTATATTTTAAGACTGTCGATAATATCGATAGTTTCACAGCACTAGTAAATAGGTCTTCTTATAATTCGTATATTAAGGGCGAGATACAGGACGATTGTCTGCGGATTTGTGAAGCTTTCGAAAGACGTGGTTGCAGAATTTTGGAAAATATTTTACTACATAAAATTTTAAAAGTGCAAAAAACTAAAGTTGTAATCAAACTTTTCCTCGAATACTAAATATTTTCTTTTTTTTTTAAATATTAAATATATTTGAAATAAATTTTCATATTATTCGAATGTGTATTCTAAGTCAAATTACAATCCTTAAAAGCTTTTTCTTATACTTTAATAGGCTTATTCCTTCAATATTTTCCAGGAATATTTTCTATGCACTATCAGAATTCTTCGTTTGTATATTTCTGTTAAGAAATATTCCTGAAAAATATTGAGAAATAAGCCTATTAAAGTATAAAAAAGCTTTTGAGGATTGTAATTTGACTTAGAATACACATTCGAATAATATGAAAATGTATATAATGAATGTTACTCACCATGAGAAATAAATTCCCAGATATTTATTTTTAAAATATATATGTGTATGTATATGTTTCATTGATTTTTTTTCAATCTTTTTTCTTTTTACATTCACTGGAACTGATAGTTTGAAAATTTTTAACGGGAGATTCACGTTTGCTTTTTTCCCTTCGAGGGAAATAAAAATTTTATGGAAACTAACATTCCACTTGTTATTCGCGATAGGTGTGATTAATTTAACCACAATAAGGTTACCTACAAACAATATCAATATAAAGGCTTAAATACGTCTCCTGAAAAATTAAATTTTTTGAGTTATAAAAAAAAGAATAACATTTCATTTTGAAATATTCTTTTGTGAAATCCGAAGGGAAAACAATAACTTTAATTGTTCTTTACTAAAATTAAAAAAAACAAGTTAGAGTGCTATATTCGGCTGTGCCGAATCTTTGATACCCTCCACCGACAGTTCGAATGTTTAAGGAGTAATATCTGTATGATGTCTTTTTATTATTATTATCTTAAACTGTGACGATTTGTTATTAATTATGGTTTTAGGAGACTAAACTGTTTTCCGGGAGTAGGGCATATATGGGGCCTAGGGTAAATTATGTACCGATCTTCACGAAATTTCACAGTATCATTTATAGTCCTATAAAATTGTGACGAGCCAAAATTTGTTATGATTGCATTATTTTTTACGGTTTTAGGCGTACTAAACTGTTTTCCGGGAGTAGTGTTTATATGGGGCTTAGGGTAAATTATGGACCGACCTTCGCGAAATTTTACAGTGTCATTTCTAGTCGAATAAAACGGACTTGTGCAAAATCTTATGTCATTCCGTGCATTTTTGCATCATTTATGTTAGTTTTTGTAACAAAATTATCAAGTTTTTGAAGGTGGTGGTTCCACATTTTGATTCATAGCTCTGGTCCTACTGAACCGATTTTGCTGAAATTCAATCCCAAACTGCTTAGGATAACAACAAGCAATTTGACACCTAGTTTGTTTATTTCTTTTGAGTTTTTCGAAAGTGAGCGTGTTTTCAACAGACGGACAGACGGACAGACGGACGGACGGACAGACGGACAGACGGACAGACAGACGGACATGGCTAAATCGACTTAGAATTACTCAAGCAGCCAGAATATATATACTTTATGGGGTCTGAGATGAATAATAAAAAAGTTTCACACGGAATGACAAACTTAGTATACCCTCTTCACAACTAATTGTGGTGGAGGGTATAAAAAAGTATTTAATGTTAATGCTGGTATTATAATAACATTGATATATTAATAATAATAGCGGCGTTTTCTTTTCTGTAATAAATCTTGCACTTATTCTGCCTTGCATTCTTTGCTAAAAAAAAGATAAAAACTGTAGATGCACAAAACAAAAAATATGTTACATGTTTCGCCCCTAATTTTATCAAAATGTATGCAGCATTAATAAAACACCTGTTCTTGTTATTGTTTTGAAAAACAAATGTATTTTTTGGTTTTTTGTATTCTTTTTTTTTTTATTAAAAATATTGAAGTGGAATTGCTTACAACCTGCATAAAAGAAAATTACATAAATAGCAATGATCTTTTTTACGACCGTTACAAATGTAACACATTATGAGGGTGGCAAAAAAAATGTTGGCAACATTTTATATCAGAAAAGAAAACGCCACAAGATAGTTTCAAATGAATAAAACCTTTTATAAAGTTTTTTTGGCTTTATTTTCTCTTTTTTAATTTCTTTTTTATAAACACATACAAAAAT
Source organism: Pollenia griseotomentosa (assembly GCA_963931875.1). Taxonomy (NCBI): domain Eukaryota; kingdom Metazoa; phylum Arthropoda; class Insecta; order Diptera; family Polleniidae; genus Pollenia; species Pollenia griseotomentosa. The sequence continues at coordinate 9,465,055 of OZ007563.1, read as the reverse complement.
TCAAAAGAAATATTTATTAAACATAAACAATTCTGTAAAATTGAAATAATAATTAATTCCATATATGTTTTTAACTTTTCATTAATTTAGTATGCAGTTCATACACATGGCGCTTATCAGGAATTACAAGAACAAAGAATTATTTCTGCAGCTGCGGAAGATCAACAGCAAAGAGAAAGAAGAGAAAGGGAAACTGTAGTGAAACGTAAAGAGAACAGTGCAAATGCTAGTCCGGAAGTTAAACAAATATTAAACGTATGTTGGTTGAATAATTACCGTAAATTACAAAAATGAATTAAAAATTTTAACATTAAACTATTTTGAATTTGTCTAAATAGTGTTTTATATTAAATCGCAAACAAGCCGCCTCCTCTCCAAATGGCATGCAAACAACATCACCCTATCGCAATAGGTAATTAAAATTGCTTAAAATATGTAAGTTAAACTGATTTCTAGAAACTATTCTTATTTAGAAGTGTTGTTAAAAGTTCATCTGGAGAATCACTACCCACTGGCGCTGTTTCGTGCTCTCATCCGTATAAAATACCACAGCCACCTCCATCATCCCTACTTAAATATGAATCCGATTTTCCCTTGCGAAAAACTGGTAAGTGTATTCAATAAATAATAATAAATTCACCGAATGTATTGTGTATTTACGAACAAAAATTCAAGACAATCCGAAAAGCGATCTAAACTTTTATGCATGTTTTTAAGTAAAGGAAAATGTTATAATTTTTGATGTTATTGCGCCCATTAACACCATAAAACAAGTGCTTAACTGTGAAATTTTTAAACTAATCTGTATAAATTATGTACGTAAAATTACAATTTTAGGAAAAATGTGTTTAGATACGATAATTTTTAAAATATATATTATACTATAAACCATGGAAGAATAAGTACAAGGTATAGTCAATAGAAATTTTGTTCTCAATTTTAAACCCCATATAACGTAAAACAAAAGAAAATAAGGAACAAAATTAAAACAAGCGTAAAAAATCAATTAAATTAATTTAACATTACATGGGTAAATAATGACAACTCTCCCTAATGCACCCACCTGGTACTTATTATACTATGCTATAAACCAATTTGTTGTTTAAACAGTACCTAACAAAAAACAAAAAAAAAAGTTAAAAGCCTACACAATTTCACATTGTTCTTTAAGGTTATTAAATTACTTTGAAGTTTTTTAAAGTAAGATATCGTCGGCTAAATATGCAAACCTGCTTATACCTTTTAGTAAATTTTACTGGAGGCACAAAACTTTTTATTTTTCATATGCGCTGCTTGAAAGAAAAACTTAAAATATAATTATAATTGATTTAACACACTCCAAAACTAAAATTGAAGAAAAACTATATGCTGGTCGACGAGGCGTATCTTTCTCTACCACACGGCATTAAAATCTCAATTTACTTAAAAAGGGGATTTAGCAGGTTTGCATAGTAAGCCATATAGTTTGACTTTATTCCATGCCAAGTTTACTGGATGTAGTTTGATGTCCTCTATGGTCGACGATTCAACGATTTGGATACTAATCCCTTTTTTGTTGGCATTGATTTTGCAGATTCGATATAACTTATTTTGGCTTAGATGTCGGATTGGCGTTAAGATATCTAAATAATTTTGTCGGCATACATACGGTCATTAGGTGTTCTATTCTGAGTGGACGCCAAAAAATCCCGCGTAGTGGGTTTTTGGTCAATTGCGCTTGTTTGGACTTCATCTATGACTATGAGAAAGAGTAGAGGACATAAGATGCAGCCTTGCATCACACCATGTTTTTCATAATTGTGGGAGAAGGTTGATTTCCTTGTGCCCTTATTATATACATAATTTTCCAGGAACGACTTTTCTTTTCATTGCTTTCCAAATGCTCTTGTGGCTAATTAGAACGAAAGCTTTTTGTAAATCTATAAAGAGACTTTAAAGACAAGATAGATTTTTGCGTTTTATGTATCTGTGTAAAATATGAAAGCTATAAAGTATTCGTTTCAAACATTTTCTTAAATAAGCTTCCAAATGCTTGAGTAGAAGTGATATTTTCCAAACCTCCCTTTACAGCAGCATACATATCTTAAATGACCAATTTTTTATTAGCAATTTGTTTATTTTATAAGATATTGAATGCATTTACAGTACAATTCGTTTATAGTCACTACCGCATTTAGCCACAATCGCTAAAAGTCAATTTTATCTGATTATTCTGCCGCTAATAGTAAATTTGATATAAAGTATTTACGTTATAGTTTATTTAGCGATATAAGCACATTTGCCATATATGCCGTCTATGAGCGGCTAGCAAAGGCAAACTTAAAGCAAATTTTTTGCGTTATAGTTACATTAGCAAAAGAACCAGTTTTTTTAGTTTCCGAAAACACAAACCATTTAATGAACTAAGAATTAAATCGTTTTATTTTTGTCATCAAGTCTCTACTCGAAAAAAATTGTTTTTGCCGTTGGTATCAGTTGTAAAATATCTTATTATTATTTTAACTATTTTATTTAATTTATACAGTATGAAACACTGTTGCAAAATCATAAGCCTGCTGTAGGTGTAATGGATATGAATTTTTTATTTTCTATTTTCACATAACTGGATTATATTAAAATGTCCCATAGTGGCATACTTATATGTAAATTAGTACTTCCATTCGCGATATAGTCCCTGATTTTTCTGCAACTAAAGGATATTACTATAAGTCCCAATTTCCACAATGCAAGTCTTATTGATCAGCTTGCTACTTTGTAGGCGAGAGTGACGAGGGGAAGAGAAACGAGTACTCAGCTTGCTGTACTCGTCATATGCGCTTTGTTTTTTCATTCGTAATTTTCAGCAGGTCTATTTTGACAATTATCTTTCATATTTAATTTCGTTGTACAAAGTTAATTTCGTAGCGTGTGTGATTTTTTGTGTGTAAAATTTTTTGAACATTTTTTATTTTAACAAAACAAAAGAAATATACATACATATTTAATAAATATTAAAAATTAACACGAATTTGAATTTAAATATATTTTAATAAGAAATATGTTTTAAGCGAAATGTCAAAACGCACATATACATTCATACAAATGGAATAACAGATAAATAATAAGACTTGACTCGTGGAAACACCTAAGCTGATTCAAAGAAGAAAATGTGATAAGTTTATTAATAAGACTTGCATTGTGGAAATTGGGACTAAGCGAAAAATTCGTATAGCGAAGAGCTTTTTAAATTTCAATTTGGCATAAGAAAGTACTTTTGAAAACTTTTTTAAATAGTAAAGTAATTTAAAAAACAAAAGAAAAATTTCCAAATTCTATTTAAAGGCTCAGTTAGTCTTTACTTTCTGCTTCAGTTCTGTTCCGTGCCGTTCTGTTACGAAATTGTAATAGTTACTTTTTCTGTAGCAACTTATCAGCCATCTATGACAAATTTATTAGTTTTGCACCGTCCATTGTTTTATTTCAATAACTTTAATGCACATAAATTTGAAGAAATTAAATTTTATGAATTCTTAAAATCAAAAAATAGTTTATTTCAATATAAAAATGTATTTTTTATTATTTATTTTGCTGTCACTTACAATAACTTAACAAGTTTTTGATTTTAACAAACTGAACGGCAACCGAACAGAAAAACTAATCAATTTCCCAGGTTTTTAAATAACAAAATCAAATCAGCTGATTCGTAACAGAACAGAAAGTAAAGACTAACTGAGCCTTAAGGGCCCTATTACGGTTTACAACTCAACTTAGTTGAGTTGTAATTAAGACAACCGGTTGTGATCAGGTGTAATATTTGTTATGTTTTTGTTCACCGCAATATAGCAAAGTTGTAAACCATAATACAAAAATTAAAAAATTACAACTCAACTGAGTTGAGTTGTAAACCGTAATAGGGGCCTAATATTCGAAACTAAATAAACGAAAAACTAAAATTCTTGAATTCTACTTCTTAAGGTTTCGATATTTTAGTTTTTCAGAACAAATCCCCCACATCACATAAACACCCAGCAAAAAAAGAGTTTAAAAAGATGTTATTAAATCACTAAAACTCGCAAACCCGAAGTACTTCAAATTCGGGTGAAGAAGCTATGAAGAAGCTATATATTTAACATAAGCATGTCATTGGAAAAATGTTGTTCATTTTCTACTACTATTAACTGCATATATTCCACGTTTCTAGTACTTTTACAGTTCCGATATTTGAATGTCATTTATAAGTAGGGGAAAAAATGTATACTTAAATAACTCTTAATGCAGTGATTCTAAAATGCAACTTTATCGCTTTTAAACATTTAAAACCCCTTTAATTAATTAAAAAGCATCACTTATAGGAATAAATATAAAAACAAGCTCTAGAAACGCAAATAAAAAATTCAGTTAATTTCCAGAACAAACAAATATTTTTTTAGAAATGCAATCCTTTTTAAAAATGTCCGGGCCAACTACATTCTATGAAATTATTTAAGAACAAAGGTGCAATTTAAAATCTTATTTCATATTTGTACTTCAAAACTACTTCTTTAAAGCTGAAAAGTAGCATTAGCTACTTTGGATGTAATTAAGATGCAGTTTTTAAAGTACGACTTCCATTTTTTTTGCTGGGCAGGTATAAAATGAATTACACTATTGCTTGTAAACTGTAGACAGTACATAAATACAACAGACACTTTTAAAGAAATATTTTAAACTTATACTAGTTTTGGTCCATTTTAAATAGTAAGAGACACAACTGTTCATGACATTTGTACATCCAGTACATTTAGGAAGCTTTCTAATAAATACTGTAGGATACTGTTGGGCCCCATCAAATAAATTAATTTTTTATTTTAATTAACCCTTCCTTCAGGAAATTTCCGCCGAAATTTGTTCCCTTTTCCCTAAAAGGTGTATGGGGAAAAGCAAAATTTCATGGGAAGAACCTCTTGTGTTACGATTTTTTTTACTCCGCAGATATAATTTGCCCTGTTTTATTAGTTAACTTTTTTTGATATTTTAAAGTTTTACATAATCTTCCTTTTTGATTGTGTAGTAATTAAAACAAGATATTTAAAAAATGGGGCTTAAAAAACCAAATTCTAATTGAATCTTGGCGTATGACAAAAATTTTATCTTACGTAAAAATTCATAGGGTTGAAAATTAGTAGCATTAATTTGTATCACGAATCATATTCTCTTTGTTACACAACAATCAGTTCATCTCCAATTATTTTAAAAACCTCAAAAATAAAAAAAAAAAAAAACAAATTACCACTCTTCATTTATAACACACAGCATCCGAACCAAATTTACTTAAGATGCGATTAAAACTTAGTGTCATAGAACGTAAAGCACGAATCAGTGGACCGGCTGGCATCAGAAGACACGAACGCCTGCTACAAGCTGCCCAAAGACGACAACAAAAACAAAATTCTACTTTAACAAGTACGTATGCCACGAAACGAATACCACTAGCATATCCATTTCTAGGAGTTCAAAAGTAGAGAGTTAATACAACATTTAATTTTTGACGGTTTATAAAAACAAAAATTTTACAAAGGTTGATTAAGAATTAAAACCTTTTTTTAAAGATTATTAATTATTTGTATTGATTTTTATTTTATTTTTTAATTTTATTGTTGATGTTGTTTATTTTGATTGAATGTTGTTTTCTTTTTAATTTGTTTGTTTGTATTAACTCTATTACTAATTACGTATGAAATATAATTAAAAAAAATACAATGTAAAGCAATATTTTTCTTTTTGGTCCTCATTTTTTAAAGCTAAATTTATAAAATGAGGTTTAAATTCGTGAAACTGTTGCAAAAATAAATTATAAATTAAACTCGAAAAATTAAGTTTTTTTTTTGTTTGTTAATATGTATTTATTTAATATTTTTTTTTTGTAATTTTGTTTATTTGAATTAGATTGTAGTAGTACTCCTGACTCTGGTCCAAATTCACCACCATCGTCCAGTCTGACTGGTGCAGGCACAGGTGTAGTTGGTCCTAATCGTGGCTCACCAACTAGTGCACCTATACAAGAAGAAAATGAAGATGGCAGTCAGTATCAGCCGGGCCAACGTAGCAGCATTAACGATTTGTCATTATTTAGTTCACCATCCATGCCAAATATATCATTAGGCCGTCCTCATTTACCAAATGCTCATAATTCCGCAGCAGCTAATTATGCCATGCTGGCTGCTTTGCGGCAACATGTGGCTAGTGGGGGTGGCGGCAGTATGCCTCCCGTTACTGGCTCATCAGGTCCGCCAACGTATTATAATCCTTTAGCAGTACCATTTGGTAGACAAGTTGTACCACCTCCTAGTCCTTTGATACCACCAACAGCTAATTCAGCTGTGGCGGGGCCCTCGCAACCACCTCAGTCACCGGTTGTGCGTTCGGCTTCAGCGACATCAACATCATCTTCGCAGGCTTCATTGGTCGGAGATGTAGCACCACCTCAAGCACACGCAGCTACAACCGGAGCCACAGCTTTAATGCATGTAGCCTCTACCGGCGGCATTCATTCACCACAATCGTCCTCCAATATGTACGGACAACCAATTACAGATGCTCAGGTTGCCCAAGCACATCTCAATAAACAGGGTCATCGTCCGTTGGGCAGAACACAGTCAGCTCCCTTGCCCTTAGGTCATCCAATGCTGACTGGCAGTGGGCAGATAAATATTACACCAACTCATTATGAAAATAGTGATGTAAGTTACTATTTACTTTTGTTGAATCTTTCATAAAAAAATAAATTTAAATTTAATCTTCCCTTAGGCTGAACGACAAGCTTACGAACAACATTTATTACTAACACAAAAAATACGCCAGACTGTACTCACTCGAAGTGGAGCTGTAAGGGATACTCAATTGAAAGAAGAAGATGATGCCGCCGAAGTTATGGATCTCACCGACAAAAAGAAACCTCCAAAGACTGTGTTAACTAGTACAGTCATAACAAGTACGTCCCAAAATCTCCCAAACGCAACAACAGTAGTAGCGCCTGGTTCCTTTGCTACCGGACCCCCACCAGTTTGTTTACCCAATAAGCCGAATAAATTAATGCGTAGCAAAGAGTATCTGCAACAACAACGTGAATTGCTGGTTATGCAATCTTTACAAATGGACGATGCTGCTGCAAGGGGCCTGATGAAGCCCTTATCACGAACACTGTCGTCGCCTTTAGTACATTTAGGTCCACATGGCCAAAATCAAATTCCTGATACCGGCCAGTCTACTCATATTCCTCATGCCGGACCCATCGTAACGTCGTCATCAGCAGATCATATACCACCAGTTAATTTAGCCATTCACGGACATGGGCGACAACATCTCATTGATTTGTCTACTCGATATGCTCAGTTAGCCACCACCGAACAACTGCAACAACAACACCAACACCAACAGGCACCACCTCCAACACCCACAAATAATTTTTCGCATACACATCAAATTACGACAGGCTTAGCTTATGACAACTTGATGTTGAAACATGTTTGCATATGTGGCAACAATGGTCTCCATCCGGAGCACAGTGGAAGGTTACAAAGTGTATGGGCTCGATTGAACGAAACGGATTTGGCTAAGCGCTGTCACCGTTTAAGATCTCCAAAAGCTACTCTAGACGAAATTCAAACAGTCCATACGGAAGCTCATGCCATGCTCTTTGGTTCAAATCAATGTCAATTGGCTGCCAACAGACAAAAACTGGAAGCGGCTGCTCCCTCTGCAAGTTTTGTACGTTTATCCTGTGGCGGAGTAGGTGTTGACTTAGACACCACATGGAATGAACATCATACAGCATTGGCAGCAAGAATGGCAGCTGGCTGTGTCATTGATTTGGCAATGAAAACTGCCAAGGGTGATCTTAAGAATGGGTTTGCAGTGATACGACCTCCCGGTCATCATGCCGAAGCTAATTTAGCCATGGGATTTTGTTTCTTTAATTCCATAGCGATAGCAGCCAAACTTCTTAGGCAGCGTATTCCCGAAATGAAAAGGATTCTAATTGTAGATTGGGTAAGCTTAAGTTTGATCCTAAATGCTTGTATTCAAAATTCATAAGCTTTGCGTACAAGTTTTTTGTTTGCTCTGCCGTGACTGGTTAGTGCCAAGTTTCGAATAGTTTTTTTTTTACATTATTCTTATTTAAAACGAGAACATATCTAATAACAACAAAACCATAGTGAAAACCTAATGAAATTTTTCTACAAAAACAGTTAAAAAAAGACATAACCCATAAGCGACGTTAATAACAATAATAAATTATTGTCTATTTATAAATATTTGCAGGATGTTCATCATGGCAATGGCACTCAACAGGCTTTTTATAGTAATCCGGATATTTTGTATCTCTCCATACACCGTCATGATGATGGCAACTTTTTTCCTGGCACTGGTGGTCCTACGGAGGTATATATTTTAAATTTGTAATTAATAATTGGATTTCTAAAAGTTTCACCCCGTTTCTTATAGTGTGGATCTGGTCCTGGTTTAGGCTTCAATGTAAATATTTCCTGGTCAGGCGCTTTAAATCCTCCCTTGGGTGATGCCGAATATATTGCTGCATTCCGAACTATTGTGATGCCTATTGCTCGTTATTTTAATCCTGATATTGTTTTGGTTTCGGCCGGATTCGATGCTGCATCGGGCCATCCTCCACCTTTAGGTGGTTATCTTGTATCACCAGCTTGTTTTGGTTATTTGACACGCGAACTAATGCATCTGGCTAATGGCAAAGTTGTCCTTGCTCTTGAAGGTGGTTACGATCTGCCTGCTATTTGTGATTCAGCTCAAGAATGCGTAAGAGCTTTGCTTGGTGATCCCTTGTCACCAATAGCTGAGAGTGAACTTAATCGGCCACCATGTCAAAATGCCATTGATACCCTACTAAAAACAATAGCTATACAGGTAAAATCAATGGCCCCTTTTACGGTTCACAACTCAACTCAGTTGAGTTGTTATTTCTTAATTTTTGTATTATGGTTTACAACTTTGCTATTTTGCGGTGAACAAAAACATAACGAAAATTACAACTGATCACAACCACTTGTCTTTTTTACAACTCAACTGAGTTGAGTTGTGAACCGTAATAGGGGCCTATATTTATGTTTACAAAAATGTCTGTGTTCCAAATATTGTACATAAATAAGATACGAAACTGGGCATCTAATGTTTTCAAAGAGTCAAATTTGTATTTACTTTTGTAAAGCATTTACAAGTATTTTCAACGCGACATAACTAAAAAATTAAATTTTTCAAGACTGACAGGGGTATGCTGGAAATCGAAAACGTAAAACGCAAGAATTTGGAAGTGGTTTTTAATACACTTTTAATCTAATTTTTAAAATAAAAAAAATTTTTGTTATAAAATTCGGTTTAAAAGAGTAATATTTGTATAATGTTTGTCATAAAATTCTTTTATTACAGAAATCTTATTAAAAAATGACTTTTAATATTCTTGCGTTTTGAGTTTTCCGATTTCCATCACACCCCTGTATATCTCGGAATCCAATTGGAATTTTTTTCCTGTCTTTAGCGCCTCAAAGTTGCTAAAACGTCGAAAAATTTTTAATTCTTAGACCTCTTCTTCACCAATTTTGGTCCATAGCTGCAAACTGTGGGGAATTCAGTAAAGTTTTGTCAGAAAAAATATTCCTTATAAAATAATTCATAATTCTTTAGAACTCCATTTTTCACATTTTCCAGCAGTAGTTTACATCGAAAATTCGAGAAATGTATGAAAACTTGATGTTGATTAATTATTTAATTTTTTTTGCCTTTTTTTAAATTGTTCATTTAAAGGCGAATTCACTTACATATGGTGTTTTTTTTCGGTGGTCGACCGAAACAAACTGGTTTTTTATGTAAACAAACCTTTTTTTACTAGCAATATTTTTCACAATTCGACCACAGAAGCAGTGTTGTTGTAGAGTTGACTTAACCTTCTAGTCATATTTATCGGCTGTGAATTGTAATCAAGATATCATTGAGTTTGAGATAAGATTTTATGGAAGAATATTAGAAAACTACTTCTGGTCTATAGTACGAGAAACTTTAGGGTACAAGCAAAGAGCAAAGCAAGCACTTAACAAAGATGGATCCCAAAAATATTGAAAAATAAAAAAAATATGAAAAAATTTTTTCTTCCCTCCAATAAAAAAATTTTAAAACCACTTCAAACTTTACGTATTTAAAAGAAATTCCCCTAAATATAAACGTAAAGATAATAACAGTGTTTCCAGATACGCTTAAATGTGTAAGAAGTGTTGCATATTTTAAACAATAAAGTACAATCAACGTCTTAAATTAAAAGCTCTTGTATACCGATATATTCTAAGTAAAAAAAAATACAAAAACTATATACATAATATTCACGGGACGCGAACTAAAAAAAAAGAAATTTTTTTTTCAATAATAATAAAACCAGCTGTTAATCTAGAGCTGCATTCATGCCCCTTTAATTAAAATGAGTGTTGAACATGTAGCATTTAAATGGAAATTTTAAAGGCAGAATAAATTCAGAATATTACTAAAAACAAATAAAACGCCAATAGTTGCTAATGCATTTATCTTGAACTTGTTCTTAAACATGCCTTAACCAAAAAAAATTATTATATATATAAAAAAATTAACTTTTCGACTAAACTCATTAAAGCATAAAAAACTGGAGTTAGTTAAAAATGCTTTCTTCTATAAATCCTAATATCGTTTTTTATCGATTACTTTGATCTTTGAGGATGGAATCGAAATTTTCAAAATTACAATATAGTCTTCTTAACAAGGCCTACAGCATAACACTAGTTTATTCCAAAAGTGTATCTTCACTGTCTCACTTTGTTGTTTGTATGATAAACATCATAACCACACAACTCTCAGTGATATTTATTTATCATTAAGTTATTTCAATAAAAAAATTAATTTTAATTTGTTTTATATTATTTTCTTTGTAGTCTCAGCATTGGCCATGTATTAGACGATTGGGTCACACTGTGGGTATGTCTGCATTGGAAGCTTTAAAAATTGAACATGATGAGTCAGACACTGTAACGGCTATGGCCTCACTATCAATGCAATCAATGAACAAGTATGTAATTAAATTAATACTGTTTTACAATTTTAAACTATCAAATTTTAAAAATTAAGGTTGTAAGTTAAATTTTTATTTAATTTCAATTATTCAGTCCAAACTTACGGGCATGTTCTGACAATCGCAAAACAACATTTGCGATTTTGACTTGAAATTGCATAATAGGTGCTCTGTAAATCGCAAGAAGTTTGGCGACTTCAAATTGCAAAAGCAGGGAACACCCCAAAAATAACTTTCGTTTTACGATTTCGAATTTTGCTTTTGTCAGAACATGGCCGTTAGTTTTGGATAAAACAAAGAGAATTTATGGGGGTATTCACGTCACAAGTTGCACCCTTGTAAAAAAGCAAAAATGCAACAAAATAGCAACAACCACAAAGACGATTATTTACGCACAACTAAGTGTCTGTGTGGTTGTTGTTATATTTTTGCACTTTTGCTTTTTCGCAAGGGTGCAACTTGTGACTTGAATACCCCCTATATTTAATTCCCAAAAATAAAGTCTCACGAGATTTAAATTGTTTGTAATTATCATTCGTTACAGAACACTCTCTTGTGATGAGTCCGAAGAACCTATGGATCAAGATGAAACAAAGTAGAAAATATTCTATCGAACATAAATTTGAATTTGTTTTTAAATTGGTATAAAGGCAGTTTGCAGTTTAGCGCCAATAAAAAAATAAAACTGCCATAATTTTTTTTTTGGTCAAAGCATTACCAAAGCTTTGAAAACAATCTTTCCATTTTAGGATTGTTTTTAGTACTAATAGTTGTAGTTTAAAACGGAGATGCACAAAACCAAGTTTTGAGTTTTGGTGGGCAGGTCATCCAGCTCCCCCATAACATGATTTTATTATGTAACTGCATATGTATAATTCTTATGCGGCATTTATGCGGTTTATTTGAAATGTTTGGAATTATTTTAATGAACAATATTCTCACTAAGTATAAAGCTTGTACAAATAACAAAAAAAAAAAAAAGGTTTCAAAAAAAAAACCTAAAACTTTGTAACTGTTAACAAACAATATTTAAGAAACAAAAAATTATTGTAATATTTGAAATATTTACATTTTATGAGAGAAAAAAGATCTTTATGGTCATATTGAATATTTTCAGTAAAAACATTTAATTTGTTTTTAATTAAAAAAAAAAAATAAATAAATAAAAAAATTGTTAAGAAATTGTAAGTGGCTGTGCCACCTAAGTTTTATATTTCTGTTTTTAGTGTTAATTTAATGTTTATTGTGCATTTAAATTTAATTTAAATGCTTTAATTATAGATTTTATTTTTGTTTTTCTCTGCTTATAAATAATACATATTTTTTTTTAATTAAGTTTAACCTTAAAGAAAACATAAAAACAACAAATTGAAAAACGAATAAAAAGTTATTCAATATAATTGAATTTCTTTAAATTACTAAAATAATTTAATTTTAACAATAGTATAGTTAGTTTAAAGCAAACAAAGAATCAATTTTTATGTGCAACATTTATTTATGATTTTTTTTTTAAATTACTTATGTAATCTATTTATGTTAATGTAGTTGAATTTTATTAATATTTCTTAAACATTTTTTTTTATAATTTAGCTTAGGAAACATGACATTATTTAAGTTGATTTATTTAACTTTGAATGTTTACAGACTAAGAAACCACTAAATAAATTTATATTTATTGTATTGTTGATACTGAAACTGAAAAATCTAGAATTGAAATAATCACAGTAAATAAAATCTAATATTTTGTGTAGAAAGTATTCAAAATTATTTATGAAAAACATAAAAACATACATAAACAACCTTTAAGTTAGTTATATTGGCTACTTTTTAATTTATTTATTATTTAAGCCCTAAATTTAAATAAATTTGGGGAATACTTTTAACCATCGTTTTTTTTTTTTTTTTTTTTTTTTTTAATAATTCATTTCGAATACTTTTTACACAGAATACTTAAAGGGGAGAAACATATTTAAAATTAAAAACTCCTGTTTGAAATACATGCAGTTAAAAGAATTTAATAATAAATTAAAACAAGAAAAAAATCATTTTAAAATATACAAATTGAAAAAATATATATTTTTAAAATTAAACACTAATCAAAAGTTTTTGTTTTTAATTATTGTTGAGCACAATATACAATGATATATTACTGCTTAAGTAATATATAATATATAGTACGTGTAAACAAAATAACAGTCAGTCCTTTCATATTATACATAAATTTTTTTTTTATTATTATTTAAAAGTTTTTTAATAGTAAACTTGAACTTTTTTATCAGCTAGTATTGTTTTTCTTTAACGGCAAGTGAAATTTTTATCTATTTCTTTATTATAAAAAATTCTGTGATCCAACACATCTGCAAATGTTTAACAAAATAGAAATTTATATTGTAAAGACATTTATTATGATAGGAGCTGTAACAGCTATTCATATACAAAAATATTTGTAAATGTTATATTAATTATGGAAGTTTTTAATGTTGAAATTAAGAGCAAAAAGTGTTATTATCTAAAGCGTCCAACAAAGTGTACAAAGTAATAATTATTTATGTACCGTTTTTATTGTTGGAATCTTCCGCGTTAATAAAATTATTATAATATTATTTTATATAAAACTTTATTGAAAGATTAAAATATATATTAATGTTGATGAAAATTTTTGAAACGAATGAAAAATATTTGAAAAATAAAAACATAAAATATTCATGTTGTTTAGGAAAAATATTTAACAAGTAATTTTTCAACACTCTTCCTCAACATGGATATTCTTACAACTCAAATTATTTTAAATTTAATAAACTAACAAATTGTAAATTCTTAGTTTTTGGTAAATTCTTTGTAAAAATGTCAGCAATCATACTTTCTGTTGGGCAATATTTTAAATCTACTGATTTAGATTCAATGACATCTCTTATATGGTGATACTTAATATCAATGTGTTTACTTCTGTTATGAAACACTGGATTGACGGCCAACTTCAATGCACCTTGATTGTCTACATTTAAAGTTACACTTTCATCCTTCAAAAAACCAAGCTCTTGCAATAATCTTCTTAAATAGACTGCTTCTTTTGATGCATTAGACATCGACATGTATTCAGCTTCGGTACTACTGAGTGCAGTTGTGGGTTGCTTCTTTGATTCCCACGAAATAGTACTTTTACCGAGATAAAAGACATATCCGGAATATGATCTTCTGTCTACAGTACAACCTCCCCAATCAGCGTCTGCATAACCTTCTAGATTCTTGTTACCACATGAAAAAATTAATTTTAAATTTTGCGTACCCTTTAAGTAACGTAGCACACCTTTAGCAGCTTCCCAATGCTCAACATGTGGATTGGAATTTCGTTGTGCTAATTTTGAAACAGAATGTATTATATCTGGCCTTGTTGTTAATGCCAAATACAATAAAGCTCCAATTAGTGATTGATAAGACGTTTTATCAACTCTCTTGCTGCAATTATTTTCATTACAGGTGATTTGAAATCCAGAGTTTAAAGGTGTAGAAACAGATTTACAATTTTCCATTCCATACTCTTGTAATATTTCTTTGATATATAATTCTTGACTTAACTTGATGTCACCAGTTTCTCCATCACGCTGAACTTCCATCCCCAAAAAATGTTCTAGTAATCCTTTATCAGTTATTTCAAATTCAAGATTCAATTGGGATTTAATTTTTAGAATTTCGTTTTTGTTTTTACAACCAATGATAATATCATCCACATAAACAGCAATTATAATTAAATTATCATTTCTTATCATTTTGTATAAGCACGGTTCATTTTTGCATCTTTCAAAACCAATATTACATAACACAGTATTCAATTTTGAATTCCATTCTCTTCCTGCTTGTTTAAGACCATAAAGTGATTTGTGAAGTTTTAAAACCTTATTTGGATGTAACTCATCGGTAAATCCTTCAGGTTGTTGCATGTAGATTTCATCATGAAGTTCTCCATTTAAGTATGCTGTGACTACATCTATTTGGTGTAAATGCATTTTATGTTCTACAGCTAAAGCCAATAACATTCGTATTGTTGCATACCTAACTACAGGCGAGAATGTTTCGTTATAGTCAATGCCATACCTTTGACTGCAACCTTTTGCAACGAGACGTGCTTTGTGACATATAACTTCACCTTTTTTGTTTTTCTTCAAAGCATAAACCCATTTACACTTAATTGCCTTATGCCCACTTGGAAGTTCAGATAAGGACCATGTTCCTTTTTGTCGCAAAGACGAAATTTCCTTTAACATTGCATCTTGCCACTTGACATAGTTTTTACTAGATAATGCATCTTTATAAGTTTTAGGAACTTGCTCCTCAACCACATTATTTAGTAAATTCTTCACTTTTCTTGGACGTCCAGGTTTGCCGTTACGAATAATTCTTGGTCTACCAATACCACGCTTAGAGTTGTCATTACTTGCTTCATCAGACAATTCCTCTAATGGAGATGTAAATCCATTAAAATCATCCATGTCAAAAAAATCTTCAGAACAAGATTCTTCACTATGAACTTCTGAGTTATTATTTGTTTCGTTAACCTCAGTTACTTTATCTTCAACTCGATTTTCAGTTTCAGCAACTTTATAAGTATTTATTAAATCATTAAACGATATAAATTCTTCACCCGTACTATTTTTATCCATTCCGGGAAAAGAGTGTTCATCAAATAGTACATCACGTCGTTCAATTACGTCATTTGTTTCCTTGTTATACAGTCTATAAGCTTTGGATACAAGCGAATAGCCAACCATTATTAACGATTATCCTTTTTTATCAAACTTGCCTTTTTTGTTTTTATTTAAAGCCACTGCAATTGAACCAAATACTTTTAGATGCTTCACATTCGGTTTTTTACCAGTCCAAACTTCATAAGGAGTTTTATTGTCTAAGCTTCTTGATGGACATCTATTTCTTAAATATGCTGACGTTGATATAGCTTCAGCCCACAATTTATGATCGAGTCCAGAATTTATTAATAAACATCGTGCCATTTCTACTAGTGTTCGGTTATATCTTTCAGCTACTCCATTTTGTTGAGGTGTATATGGAACTGTAAGTTGTCTCTGAATACCACATTCTTCTAAATATTGGTTAAATACGTTGTTGATATATTCTCCACCATTATCACTAGAACCTTTATCTGACGACCGGTTTGACGTTCCACCATGTTTTTAAAAATTTTAAATTTTTCAAATGCCTCACTTTTTCTTTTCAGAAAGTATATCCAAATTCTTCTCGACTTATCGTCTATAAATGAAATAAAATATTTTGAACCGCCAACGGATTCCACGTTCATTGGACCACATAAATCTGAATGAATAATATCAAGGACTTCATCAGATTTTCTTTCACTTTGTTTTGGAAATGATGCGCTATGAATTTTACCAACCATACAGGTTTTACAACAATCTATATTTTCATTTTTTAATATTAATCCATTAACCATTTCTTTATTGTACAATTCTTTTAAACTTTGGTAATTGAGGTGGCCAAATCTTCTATGCCAAATTTGGTTATTAGTACTCACATTATTTAATTGTTCTGGTGATTCTTTAGCTTCAAACACAAATAGATTGTTTTCTCTTTTTGCATGCAGGAGTAAATTTCCTGTTTTATTAAATAGAAAAGCTCCCCTTTGATTAAACTTTATTGTTCCACCATACTGTACGACTTTGCTTACGGAAATAAAATTTCCTTGTAAGTTTGGGGAATACAATACATCTTTAAAAACAATGTCAGTGCCATTAATTTTTATTGTTACAACTCCCTTTCCTTTTGCAGATATTGAATTCTTGTCTGCCAACGTAATAGTGTCATTACAATTTTCAAATGTTGTAAAGAACTTGCGATCAGAACACATATGGCTTGTGGCTCCACTGTCTATATACCAGGCAGCCGAGTTTGTATTACTTTTGGCCATAGCAATTAAAGAAAATGATTTGTCTTCACTTTTTAATTTACATTTATTTGCGTAGTGACCTTTCTTTCCACATATAAAGCAATTACCTTTAATAATTTTTGTATTTGACTGATTTTTATGATTTTTATTATTATTGTTTTTTTTTTTTTTTTTTTTTTTTTTTTTCTCATTATTTTTTATTGAATCTTCATATTTTAAATATGAACTAACAATAATTAATCAAATCTTAACCTAATACGTTATTTTACGTCCTGCCAGTGCCAGACAAAAATTTTCTTCATCACGGGTTCTGTTCACTTATATAGGTGTTTATCGCTCATCTAATTGGGTAAGTGCTGCAGTGTCTCTTCTTCTTAAGCGAGTGTGGCCGCCATGGTTTAAAATATTTCGAGCTAGTGGATTTGGGTGTTGTTCAAGCCTTTTTAAATATTTAACTGCATATTTTGTAATCATAGTTTTTACTAAAGGAACATTGAGATCCTTGTGAATATTTGAGTTTTTAACATACCAAGGGGCAGCTGTGATTATTCGAAGAAGTTTATTTTGGCGCCTTTGAATTTTTTCGATATTAGAGGCCGAGGCAGTGCCCCATAGTTGAATACCGTAGCACCAGATTGGCTTTAAGATGGAGTTGTAAAGTAAAAGTTTGCAGTCGAGACTTAGGACAGAGTTTCTTCCAATAAGCCAATGAATTTGGATGGCTTTTAGTTTCATTTGAGGTAATTTTGCCTCTATATGGCTTTTCCACGTTAAACGGCGATCTAGATGAATACCGAGGTATTTTACATGCGAATTTTGAGGCACTAAATGATTATTGATTTTAATAGGGGGGCATGTTTCCCGACGCAAGGTAAATGTTACATGTACGCATTTTTGCTCATTGACCTTTATCCTCCATTGCTTCAGCCACAGTTCGAGTTGAAATATATGATCCTGTAGGTATCGAGATGCTTCTTGACTGTTTTCGTGCACGCTTAGAAAAGCTGTGTCATCAGCAAATGTTGAAGTTTGGGTGTAGTTGTTTATTGGCATATCCGAAGTATATATTAAGTATAAAAGTGGGCCTAGGATGCTTCCCTGAGGGACTCCAGCTTCAATTGGTTGAGGAGAGCTTAAATAATCACCTTCTTTAATAATAAACTTTCGACCGACTAAGTAGCTTTCTAACAGCTTGTGTGTGTTTACTGGTAAGTTTAGCTTCAATTTATGTAATAAGCCTTCATGCCAGACTTTGTCAAAAGCTTGAGAAACATCGATGAAGAGAGCGGAACAATATTTTCTTTCTTCAAAGGCTTTTCTTATTGCGTTTACTATACGATGGGTTTGCTCAATTGTGCTGTGTTCTCTTCTAAAGCCGAATTGGTGGTTAGGAATACATCTGTTTTCATTTAGAATTCGGGTTAATTTTGACGCTAACAGCTTCTCAAACAGCTTTGATATATTTGAAAGTAAGCTTATAGGCCTATATGACTCAACTTTTGTGTGATCCTTTCCTGGTTTAGGTATCATGATGACTAAGGAAACCTTCCACTTTTGAGGATAGTATTCAAGGCGTAAAATAGCATTAAAAATTAAAAGAATAATTCTCCTTGCTATGCTGGGTAGCTCCAAAAGCATTTTGTTGCTGATCTTATCAAAACCAGGAGCCTTCTTGGGGTTTAAATCACAAATAGCCTTTTCGATTTCTCTTATCTCAAATCTTAGGGGAACAGCTGCTCTAGCAGCAACAGGTGGTAACTCGACCGCCATATCGTGAGATATGTTAGGGGTAAATACGTGTTTTAAATGATTAACAAACAGATTTCCTTTTTCAACATCATTTCTTGCCCAACTTCCATTCAAGTTTCTTAATGGCGGATTAGCGACAACTGGCCTTTTGAGGTTTCTAGCTGCACGCCATAATGAGTAGTCTGATTGTGGAGTTGCATCAAGTTCCTTAAGATATTTTTCCAGAGAAGCCGTTTTCTGAGTCTGCAGTAACTTTCTCAGCCTTTTTGTACAGTCTTTTAGTAAGTTCTTAAGTTGTGGGGATCTGTGCAATTGCCACTCTCTACGAGCTCTCCTTTTTTCAGACAAGAGACGCTCGACATCTGAGGAATATATTTTATTATTTTTGGTTTTTTTGGGGGCAATGCTGGAATGTTGAACAGCTAGTTTTATAAAACTGTCAAAATTGACAATAGAGCGATCTATATACTCCGGTGTGCTAAGCGGAATATTTTCTGTGCAATGGGTACTGAGATATTTTTTATATTTTATCCAATTTATATGTGTAGCTGACGTCGCTATGTGACCAGAGGGAGATTCAATTCTATTGGTGTTTTTTATAGTAACAATTGTAGGTGTGTGATCAGAGGATAATTCTATGGAAGCTTCAACGTAAATCGATTCTGTGGGGATGTTTTTAACCACGCCAAAATCGATGACATCTGGAATTTTTTGCGGATCAGCAGGCCAATATGTTGGTTGGCCGCTCGCGACAACATTTAAATTCATTTTAGAGATTGTATTAAACAAAACACGACCCTTTGGTGTTATAAGTCGTGACCCCCAGAAGGTATGTTTTGCGTTGTAATCGCCAGCAGCCAGGAAACAGGGCCCCAGTGACTTATAATATTTGTAATATTGGCTTTCTGATATTGCAAATCTAGGTGGTGAATATAGAGATGAAATAACTATGCTTGATTTAGCTCTTCGACACAAATGTTCGTAGCTTGGAGATAATCTTCACGATGATCACACATTGGGTAGTGTTTAATTCGGTTTTTTATTAATATAGCAGAACCTCCACAAGCTCTATCTCGAGGGTCCTTGGTATCATATAGAGTATAACCATTAATTTTAAACGTATTTCTTGAGGTCAAATGAGTTTCAGAAACCATCATAACATCAATTTGTTTATTTTTAAGAAAGTATTCTAATTCATTTTTATGTTGGCGGATGCCGTTTGCGTTCCAAAAACAAATTTTTAAACAGTTCATGGCTTGTTAAGAATAGCTTGCAATAACATCGATTGCATTCTAAGAATTTCCTGCATCATATTACCCATTGTGTTTGTAAAATTATTTACTGTTTGCACTAATGTTTCCATGGTTTTTTCTAGACGACTTAGATTAGAAACTGGAGTTTCGTCATTACTTGACGAAGCGCCTTGCATTGGTACATTGTTTGATTTTAAAACGTTAGCATAAGAGGTTCTGTTACTACTAGGCTGAGGAGCCTGAAGATCATTACTGTTTACTTGATTCGTTACCTGCATTTGAGGGGGATTAGTTTTCGGTCCAACCGACTGCTTGACGATAGTATATACAGGGCATCCTCTATAATTGGCAGTGTGATTACCACCACAGTTGCTGCATTTTTTTACGTTGGGGTCGGTTTTAGACTTATCGCAAAGAACTGTACCGTGTAGCTCACCACATACTACGCAAACAGGGGGTAAATAGCAGTATGCCTTAGTATGGCCAAATTCTTGGCAGTTCAAACATTGAACGGGACCACCTCTTTTGTGCGGCTCCTCTATAGTTACCTTTCTGTACAGAATGTATTTTAAATCATAGATGGGATGCGTTTCATTTTTTTTAAGCTTAACGTCGCCGGGTTCAAACTCTACTCGAAAAAGTGGTTGGGGAATTTTTTCTCTATTTTTAATGTTTACTACATGTTTTACCTTGAAGCCTTTTTCTTCTAGGAATGTTTTGACCTCTTCTGGGTCCACACATGAGTCAATACCCTTAATCACTACCTGAAGACCTTTACTGCTTTTCATTTGGTATGTATAAAAGTTTTTTTTTAGTGCTTCAAAGTTGTTTATTACTTTGCGAAAGTCATTCTCATGATTGACTTGTATTTTAGTCTCGTTTATACTACCACGCTTGATAGCCGCTACGTAAAACGAATTTTCACCTATCACTGATATCAAACTCTTTATGAGCTCATTTGAATTTAATTCCCTAAGATAGATCGGGGGAGGCTTTGACGATTTTATGACGTTTGGTGCTTCAGAGGATTCATCCTCCAGAATTGCAAAACGATTTTGAGTATTTATTTTATCAAAAGTTGGTACTTTTGAGGCCGAAGCAACTGCTGCAGAGGTAGGGCTGCGTCCCCGTTTGAGCACTGTTATGTACCTGTCCATACCAACTTGTACTGTAGGCTTTTGAGAAATTTTTCCTTGAGTTACTGAGTTGTCCATAGCGGCTGTTTTGGGGTTAACCGTATCATCACTTATTAAAGTTTTTTTTGGCTCTGCGGCAGCGCCTGCAGTTAACAAACTTGTTATTGTAATACGATCGACCGTATTTGTAAACAAAGAAGGTGAGAGCGAACGCGTTCGAGTAATAGGTTTAGCCGTTAGGTAATTGCTATCATCGATTCTTTTTTTTGTTTCTACTTTTGTTTCGTCAACACTCACTGTAACATATGCATTTCTTTCATTATGTTTAATTGTTTTTGCATTGTACGCATTCATAAGTTTTTTTTTTTTTATTTTACAGTTTGTTTAATTGTGCTCTTCTTGTTATTTGTTGTTAAAAACCCCGATAATAAAAAAGAAGAATAAACAAAAAAATGTTTTTGCTTAAAATGTATGTTTGTATGTTTATGTATGTATGTTCATACATACATTTTTTTATTAAATTATAACTTTTACTATTTTAATTATTGACGTTTATGTTCACAAATTAAAAATTATTTTTAAGCGTCCAATTCGCTGATATTATATTATTTATTTAATAAATAATATTATGATTTTATAACAACTTATTTAAGTATGTTAAAAGAAAACAAAAACCGTATGCCGAGTTAAAAAAAACACGTCTGCATTCGAATTATTATTATTGTTGTTTGATTTTTCTTTCTTTACTGCACCAAATGCTTGTTGATGATTTGCTACTTCGTGTTCTTGATTATTTCTCCGCTCTACCTCTTCTAAAAGCTTGAGTTTTACCACAGATAATGAAGGCAATGTATCTCTTGTTTCTATAATCATCACAAAATTTTCATAATCTTTCGGAAGACTTGAGAGAAGTATTATTACCAGTAATTCATCTTGTATTTGAATTCCAATTTCACTTAATTTTTCAACAATATCAGAAAATGTGTTCAAATACTCCACCATGTTCTTGCTTTCCTTCATATTTAAACTCAAAAGCCTTTTGTATAAACTCACTTTTTGTATAGGACCATTTGGTTTGTAAATTTCTTTGAACTTATTCCAGGCTTCGTGGGATGTAGCGCAATTTTTAATATAAGTGATTTGAGATGTTTTTATGCTTAACATTATTGTCGCTAATGCCTTCTCATCGATGGTATCCCATTCTCTTTTCTTTTCAGCATCCCAGGTTGAGATTTTCTTTTCTTCACCGTTTACAAATTTCCAATAACCGCAATGAATTAGCACACTCTTTATTTGCACACTCCAGGTTTCGAAATTCTTTTCATCCAATTTTTCAATTTGATAAAGGGATGATGAAGATGCCATTTTGTGTTTTGATGATTCGTTTTTCAAATAATAAAATCTTGAATAAAATTTTCACCACACTTATAATTCCTTACCCAAACGCTCTGGGCCCATAACCTGTTGGAATCTTCCGCGTTAATAAAATTATTATAATATTATTTTATATAAAACTTTATTGAAAGATTAAAATATATATTAATGTTGATGAAAATTTTTGAAACGAATGAAAAATATTTGAAAAATAAAAACATAAAATATTCATGTTGTTTAGGAAAAATATTTAACAAGTAATTTTTCAACATTTATCTCCAAGGCTAAAAAGAAAACCAGGACACACTCTTGCTATATCTCGTTACCCAATTTGAAAGGAAAATTTGCTTTAAATTTCAAATCTCAAACCAAAAAAATAAATATTAAGAACAGGAAAAACAAATACGAGGGCGGGTCAAAAGTTCCGTGAATTTTTTGTATTTTCCGCCTCTTAACTGAAAGGGCAACAGTGCTCTTTCAGTTGACTTCTGTCAAAGTTTCAATAAGCTGCGTCATTTAGTTTGAATTTGAAATCAATTGATTGCAGACTACCCCGTGATTTTGGGAGAAAATGGAAAAAAGTGAATATCCTTAAATAAGCTTCATAAATACAATGGTAAATACGTGTTTTACTGAACTTCGTTGTGGCCGTACAAGCACGGAAGATGCCGAACGTTGTGGATGCCCAATGGATTTCTCTACACACGAAAATAAAAATTTTAAGTGCAGAGATTGTGGTAGCCCTAGGCATCTCACATGACTCAGTAGCTTCCGCAAGATGTGTGCCGTGTTTGCTCAAAATCGACCACAAACGCAATCGTGTGGCTACTACTCAGGAGTGTTGGCGTTGTTTAACCTCAATAAGGACAAGCTTTTGCGCCGTTTCGAAGCCGTGGACAAAACGTAGATCCACCACTACACGCTAGAGACTAAACAGCAGTCAAACAGTGGAATAAATAGAAGCCAAAAAGGAAAAAGGCGGGTTTGTCATCCACCACTACACGCCAGAGACTAAACAGCAGTCAAACAGTGGAATAAATAGGAGCCAAAAAGGAAAAAGGCGGGTTTGTCAGCCTTTAAAGTCATGGCCACTGTTTTTGGGGATGCACGCGGTATGATCGACATACCGAAAAATTAATTGGTCACTCTAAATTAAATATGTGGGACACACACAACATGGCTGACTTGTTATTTTTAATGCACTTCTACAATATGGGTATCGAATGAAAGGACTTGCTAAGAACAACCAGAAAAATAAAGTGGTCACTCTAAATCCAATATGGCGGGCTCACAGAACATGACGGACTAGTTATATTTAATGCACTTCTACAAAATGGGTACTACATGAAAGGGCTTGCTAAGAATATTTCGAAAAATAAAGTAGTGAGTCTAAACTCAATATGGTGGACTAGGTTTTTTAATGCACTTCTACAATATGCGTATCAACTGAAAGGGCTTGCTAAGAATAACTCGAAAATAAAGTGACGTCAATCTAGATACAATATGGCTGACTAAGTTTTTAATGCTTGCTGAGAATACAAATGCGAGTTAAAAAATAACAAAGTAAAAATTATTTTTTAAAAAGTAGCTTTTATTTAAATGCGCTAAAAAGTAAAAAATAAATAAAAAGTAAAAACCTTTTAAAAAAACAAGCTTTTATTTGAATGCGCTAAAAAGAAAAAAAAATGTTTTTTTGCTTTAAAACTTCCACTATCAACTTATAACGTCATTACACAATTTATATGATATAAAAGCTTGTCGCGAGATTTACTTGTGCTGAAAAACAAGTATGTGTATACATAGATTAATAACTTGATTTTAACTATTAAACCTTTTTTTTTACCAAATTTCACTGCAAAAATGTTTGCAGTAAAAATTGGTAAATACTAAGTTAGGAACTGACACTTTAAGCTCTCTATTTTGGTTTTCATTTAGGCCCTAATTGTGTAAAATGAAACGCAACGCCAAAAATAACATTGAAAACAAAAACAAAGTCAAAAATATTTCATAATTTTGTTGTTGCTTTATAATGAAATTTGTATTCCATTTTTAAATATTAAACGCTACATATCTTGTGGCGTTGAAAATTTTAGAAAGCAATATAATTTTTCTATAGAAAGCAACAACAAAATTATGAAATATTTTTGACTTTTTTAGTGCGTTCAATGTATATTTTGACGTTGCGTTGCGTTTTCCACAATTAGGGTCTTAAAATGCAGTAAAAACTTTTGGGTTCCGAACGCATTAAATGTAAGGTTCGTCAACATTATTCAGCTGGGCAACTGGGGTTACCCACCATGATTTGAACTTACATGTAAAAGGCCTGTCTGTATATTGCAGATATATTGAAATTAAGATGATTATAAGGACGTTATCACAAAAAATATAATTTTATCAAATCATAATTAGAACATCTGAGTTTTTTGGGCAAAGTTTCGTTTTTTTAAATTTTACTCGTGAAATGGTCAGCCGTATAATTCTTATATGATTCATACAGAGATTAAAAGAGGAGCGTGTCAAAAAATGCATTGTAGAAGAAGAATCTTTTAGGAGTTGTATATGAAACACAATCGCCTAACAAAAAGCATCTGCTAGCTGGGTTTTGTTGGCAAAAAAAAATTATAAATATTTGTATGTGTATGAAAAACATAATTGACAATAAAACATTAAAAAAAAGAAACAAAAACTAAAAAGTAAAACATTACAAAAATATAAATTAACCCTCATATTCATAAAAAAAAATTTTGAATTTTTAAAAGGTTTATTAAACAAATTTTCATAGAAAATTCGTTTCATAAACCTTTTATAAACCTGAAATATTTTTTATGAATATGGAGGTAAATGTGAAAAGTAAAAACAAATAATATATTTGAAATACATAATAAATTAAAAAAAATGGTTCAGAAATTAAATTTAAAAAATAAATATTTTTTTTTTATAAATAAAAAAATTAAAATACTATACTAATTATAAATTAATATTATAAAATATATGTTTTAAATAGAAAAAAATTGCACACATACACAAAAATTTTTGTACAGGGATGCTAAAAGCTTTTTCCATTTTTATTTTTGATACTTAAAATCCCAAAAGTTAAATATAAAATACGATACAATTTACACAAATAAAAAATAAATATAAAAACAAATTTACATTAACAGCAAATCTATTTTTAAAATTAAGGCTTTTATAGAAAGATGAGATTCACATACAAGTAACAATTCATTTAAATATGAAAATATATATATTGGTGTGTTTTATACTGATAAAAATAAAAAAAATACAATTAATTAAACAATTGTTAGATGAAATCTCTAGGCAAATACAATGTTAGTTAACTTTATCACTTTGTGTAATTGTTAATAATATAAACTAAATAATATTTAGCTCGAAATGAAATAAAAAATACATATTTATAAAAAAATTTAAGAAAACATAAAATTGTACCAAAAGAAATCATTTGTACCTACAAATAAATTTTATAAAATTAATTACATAGTTAGGCAAAAAAGAACGTATTTGTTAGAAAGAAAGAAGTATTATCTATCGTTGAAATTAGATTTTTAATCATACAATTACAACTTAAATACTTTTATTGAAAATTCTTTATTTTTAATTTGCTTAAAACTTTAAATGGCGTGGTAGTCGCAAATGAATGTTTTACTAATAGTCTTCCAGAACTCGAAATTTTACGACAATGCAAAACATAAATAAACTATTTTATTTATTTATACGCCATCTCAGTGGAATTGAAGAATAATTCGCTTAAAAAACATTATTAAGTATGTGGTCGTTGTGCTTTTTTTCAAAACTACAATTAATGGGAAGAAATGCAAAGAGAGCAAACGTTAATCTTTTCCATTTGTTTTCTTTCCATTATATTTTAAAGTAACGTTCGTTTTCAAAAAGTATCATATCGAGCCCTAACCGCGAAAATAACGTAAGTGCCAAAAATTAAATTTTACAGGAGATAGTTTTTTCTATTTCATTTCATATAAATTTTGTATGAAATTTGTCGCTTACGATAAAATTATTCTTGCTATAAAATCGTAACGGTACATTATGTAACCATGACATTTTTGAAGATGATGCAAGTGTTACCAAAAAACTCATTTATTAAAAAAACTTGAAAATGATGTCGGTTACGTTATTTTCGCGGTTAGGGCTCGATATGTATGTGATAATTACATTTGACTTGTCAGGACCAGCTGCCTTAAAAGTTGCATTTTTTACAAGTTTTATAAACAAAATATGAAAATAATTAGTATTGTGGTTATTTTGTTGAACTGTTTATGGTTTTTAGTCGAAATTTTGATATTTTAATCAGGCTAAAGCTCATCAAATTTAATTTTCATTTAATTATTTTTATGAAGAAATGAATTTTACAACATGAAATGAATTAAAATTTATTGATAATTTTTCATTCTTGACTGCCGCGGGAATCGAACCCAGGCTTTCACGTTTTACATTTTTCTGTTGAGATGAACGTTTATTTTTATAAGTAAAAAAGAAAGAAAGTACATATGTATTTACATAGGGGCAATTAAACGTACTAATACAATATAAAATAGTATGTTACTAAATTATTACATCAGCTTAAAGAGTAAATTCATTATACAAATATACAACTAACACCCCTTCTCAATATTATAATTATTGTACTTAAATAATTTATATGAATTTAAAATGACATTTGAATCAAATAAAGAATTAATTTTAATTACTAATGTAATCCAATTAGACTTATAAATTTTGATATTTTGATTCGCTGTAAAGGCTTGGTTAAGATGTCAGCTAACATTGAGTCCGTAGGACAATAAGAATATACAATTTTATTTGATTTATATAAGTCACGAATAAAGTAAAATTTCACATCTATGTGCTTGTTTTTAGGGGAAACTTTTTCATCTTGAAGCATCTTCAGGCAGCTCTGGTTGTCTTCAAAAATTGTAGGATTTTGCACATTGACACCAAAATCTTTCATTAGTTGGATTATCTACAAAAGGTCTTAAGAAGCTTCTGCTAGCGCCACAAACTCTGCTTCAGTGGACGATAGTGTAACATTACTTTGCTTTCTACTTGCGTAACTAACAACAGCAACGCCAAGCTTGGAGATGTAACCACTTGTAGATTTGCGGTCATTTTTATCACCGATTCTGTATGTAGTTCGCACTGTTAACAGCCTCAGCCCAAAATTTGATATTTATGTCTGAATCGTACAGCATACACCTGGCCATCTCCATTAAGCTGCGATTCTTCCTCTCTGCAACACCATTCCGCTCAGGAGTATAAGCGCAAGTTAACTGGTGAATAATGCCCTTGGACTTAAAATATTTTTTCATTCTGTTGTTTACAAGTTCCCCACCCCGATAAGTTCTGAATTTCTTAAGACGCTTGCAGTTTGTTCGACGAATTCTTGAATTTTATCGAATGCCAAGTCTTTCGATGCAATGAAGAAAACGGTACAAAAACGACTATAATCATCGATGAGTGTCAAAAAATAACGATTACCACCAGGGGTTTTATTTTGCATTGGACCGCACAAGTCACAATGTATTAGTTGTAAAATTTCATTGGTTTTAGATTCTGAAAATTTAGGGAACGGATTTCTTGTCTGCTTGGCTCTTAAGCACACTTCACAATTGAATTTACAATTTCAATTGTCAACGATTACACCCGTTACCAAGTCTCTTGTTACACTAGCCTTTATTGCATCAATGTTTCTGTGGCCAAAACGACGATGCCAAACGTGAACGCAATCATTTTTAGAATGTGATAGTTTATTTGCTTTAATACGATGATTTAGTACAAATAAACCGTTGTTTAATGATGCCTCTGCATAAACATGATTATTTCTTGAAATTGAACAACCCTCTGATGTAAAATTCACATTGAAACCCGCACTGGTCAACTTGCGGACGGACAGAAAACTTCCGTCTAATTTGGGTACATACAATACATTTTGCACAAGAATGTTGTTACCCTCACAAATAAGTTTACAATCGCCAATTCCGCACGCTTTTAGCTTAGTACCATCTGCCAGATAAACAGTTTCTAATCGTTCCGTGTTCATGGTTATGAAGTATTTCTCATCACAGCTCATATGGCACGTTGCAGCTGAATCAATAAACCAATCACCATTAGTTTTTGATTTCATCACACCAAAACAAACGTTAACGCTATCATCCTTTACAATGTTTGTCATCATTTGCTTATTGTTGTTTATTTGGCCTTTTATTTTGGCAATATTTTTTTAAATGGCCGGGCTTTCAACAAATAAAGCATTTTGGCACAAACTTTCTTTTTTGTATTTAAACGCCGCTTCTGGCTCTTGATCACAACCGGACACCCGTTTAAATTCCTGAAGCAGTTTCTCCGTCACTAAATCCAGCGTTAGGTCAGCTTCAGACCGCATTTTTAATGAAGTAATTACCGGGTTGTAAACCTCCGGCAGTGTGCCCAACAAAAATGCAACAGCTTTATGCTCTTCTATCTCCTCGCCCAAGTCCCGTAAACGATCGACAATCATAAGGAAATCATTTATGTGATTTTCCATCGTTTTACCACTATCTAGCCGCATAGATGACATTTGCCTTAAAATACTTATTTTGTTGGTTATGTTCGCCTTCTCATGATGTTTTTTTAAGGTGTCCCAAAACTGTTTAGCAAAAACGTAATCTATAGGTGATTCTGAGAAATTTTGCTCAAGAGACCATAGCTCTAAGTCGGGTTTGGAGCCCCCCAAAATTTCAAAATAGATATTTTTCCATACATAGAATAATTTAATTAAATTCGTCATAAAATCTGATAGAATTATAGTAGATTTCTCAATCTGGGCTTGTTTGAAAGGTATTTTTATCACCTTTCAGAATCTGTATTGATACCAATGTCGAAAAATAGCCTAAAATGAACTTTTAACTAATAAATTCTGAATTTTCTTCGAATTCTTTCGAGATTTTTTTTTTGCAGATTATGAATAATGAATGATATGAATGAATAATGACGTTACAAAATAATGACGGTTACCAACACTTAATAACGTTGCCAAGCTTGCTTTTCCTTCTTCCTTAATCGTTCATCGTGCAATGCGAACGCAGTTTGCAAAAATACTTAAATAAAAACTCGGTTATCACAATACCAATAATTTTTTAAATTTAGTGTGACACAATCAAAGAGTGCAGTGATAATATCAAAGTTATTATGAACATATCAAGAACCATCAACATCGTCTGCGGTGTCTTCGCAAATGGAAGCAACAACATCAACAAGTTTTGACTTTAGATTGACTAACATGCCTCATCAAGATATTGTTGTTTTTGGTTTATCAAGTGATTTAAATGATCTTAGTTTGCCTACTAAAATGTGACATTTTAAAATATTATTTTTTTTAAGTGATCGTGCTAAATTTGAAAACAAAATGTTCTCGTATAAAACTTTTACTCCTCACGTAACAGATAAATTGATCTAAATTTGATGTAAATTAAATATTGAAATCATTAATAGAAAGAGTGCTTTAAAAAAAATTAACTGGTTTGCTTGATAAATACCAAAAACATGTACAACATAGAAACAACAGAGATGAATTAAAAGCATTTGTTGATTCAATAAACGAATTATTTTATATTGGCAAATCTAATTGCAAATTAAAAACAACAGAATGCTCGTGTGGATTGATTCCAGAACATCTAAAAGAATTTATGATGGACAAGCATAATGATAGAAAATTCACAATACCTGAATATACGGAAGACGTTGAAGAAGTAGCTACAATAATACCAACACTTACAACTGGTACCGATGATCCAAGATACGAACCACCTGAATTACACATGAACGAAGATGAAAATGAATCAACAACAGAAGTTCCAGAAGCAATTGTTTAAATGAGACGAGGTCATTATACTCAAAGATACGATGCCTTAAATTTTGCTATGATGTGTGATAGATTCGGTGTTTTAGATAGAGTCGCTTCATATTTAGCAACAGCTTTATTCGAAGATATACATTTTAGAGATGTTCATGGTAAGCTTGTTATTATGGATAGATCAAAAGTGGATAGAGAAAAAGTTAAATCTAGAGATGCAGTGCTTCGAAAAACTGTACGATCCAACTAAACTCAGAGTTTACAAAAAATATATCTTTAATTTCGATGCTACCGATTATGTCAATATGGTTGATATGAATAACGACGATATATTATTTGAACCAGCATTTACTCGATAGATTCCATATGATCACTTGGTAGAATACTCAGATTTCGATGAACCACCACTGGCTGATCCACAAATTCCAATGCACATACAAGGAACAGAAAGACATGTACAATTATTAACGAGTGTTTCAAAACAAGTTATAGAAAAGAATCGTGAAGGAGTTATGGCAGTGACATTAGTAAGTCGTAAAAAAACTCCTCGAATGGAAAGTAAAAAGGACCTTAAAAAATAATATTACCACGTTCAAACATTAAATTGTAGGTCGAGAATAATATAAAAATGTAAAAATAGTGTTTTTTTTGTTGAGACCATGAAAATGTTGATTTTTTCAGATCGATTTTCCTACGAAAAGGAGTTCGAAAACAAAAAAATTGATCGTAATAAAAGTTGTTGGAAATTATCTGAACTTTTATAATCATAATGCATTCTTCGCCGGTGTTATCTGCGCCTAGTTGCGCATTGAAATCGCCCATAAGTATAATTATATCGCCTCGTTGTATTGAAGACAAAACTGTTCGGATGGCTGTAAAACGATTCCTCCGAGGTTTCTGTTGAATCGTAGCATTGTACACAGGTTTTTAGCCCTAGTGCATAATCTTGCCGTGATTATTCATTATTACAGGCTTTCCATCGGCTGGTTTTCCGGAGTATAGAAGTGAAAGGTTTTCGGAGGTATTGATTTCTTCTGCTTCTGGCCATCTTGTTTCGCACAATCCCTAAAGTATCAGGTTGTAGTTGGCGGATTCTCTGCATACTTAGGCCAGTTTAGATAGATCTAGGAGAGTGCGTACGATCCATGTGTTCCTACTCGTTTCGTTTGTTTAATGCTGTATGTAGTCAACGTGGGGATCCGTTGATTGTTATTGAGTGTAGTATCGAGTAGTAATAAAAAAGACAAAGCGAATATTAGGCCACCTTGTCCGATCCTAAAAGAACTCCTGAGTTACAGTGATTGTTCCACGTTGTTTGTCACCTAATTGCCAGAGACGCATTGGCTACAGTCTGTTATTTAGGCTTGTCAGCAATCCGCTGCAGTCAGACGGAGGTCTGACCCATATTACCAGAGGATACCGGAAGTAGTGAGCTACGTGGAAAATTCTGAACGAAGGAATCGATACTTGCCATCTCCAAGTAGAAAAAAGTCAGATAGCTTTCCGCACCTCTGTGAAAGACCCCATCCCCCAGACGACACTAATAATGAGGCCTATTATGTCCACATTTTATATTACCCATCCATGGTAGAATAACGCATTTTGGGAGACCAGAGTTAACCTGTTTGTATGTTTTATCTGAGGTAGGACTAAGTTCAATCTTTCGTTTTAGCAGGCAATCGAAATGCTTAGAGGCTGCAGTGATGCTTATGGAGCAATTTAACTCTAATACTAGTCATTGGCGATCCAGAGGATCTTTTGTGTGGCGTGTGTATCTCACCATATCAGGCTGCCTGGAAAGATCATAAATATCACTTGGGCTCATCATTTGCCCCCGGAAAATTTTCCGCGAGGAAGCTCCAAAGCGAGACAGCATTAGAACAAATGTTCTGACGTCTAGACATCAACCTCATTCGTACTTAAGTTTTCCATTACAAACTGATGGCATCTAAGACCACAGCGCCCCGTAAATAGGCAAATACCCTAAGTTTTCCTTTTTCAAACAGAAGTAGCCTACCTCCCTTGCCACGGGACGGTCACAAATCTCTTGGACTGTCCTTAACCCTGAAGTGGATGGCCATGTGTGAAGCAATTCACACTCGGACTATGTTTGTTTCGTCACCTTAATGTGACCGACAGGGACTCAGAATAAAGGCTCAGATTTTTTGGAGATGTAAAACAGTCGGCATGGCTATCCGCAATTTTAAATAATCTCAAGTTCTGTGCCCTCCTCAGACATTCTCCAGCGCATATGAGGATAACGTAGATATCCGCATGAAAGCAAGCCTCTTTGGAAGCCCGGGCCATTAATTCCCGCCCCAATATCAATATTCATGTGTTTCGAATCGTCGATAAACCAGATATAGTCCACGCGAAAACTGCCACCAGGATTGGTATCCAATACGAGAATTGGCACCATATGACCACCAACCAAAATAGATGGATCATTCCCAAGAATTCAAAGGATCTGCATGTGACCCACAAAGTCGCCAGCCTTGTATTCAGCAATGTATGGCATTCTGCCAGCCTTCTCCTATACAGATATGTGTAATGGAGGAATGTGCAGGATAGCTCCTAAAGCTAGAGTAGGACAGTTCTTCATAATACTTCATGGCATCGATACGCAGGTCAGGCGATAAACCTTATCGGGTATCACTCTAGCATTGACCTGTTCTGTCTTAGTCCACCACGCTGGTGACATAAGATAACTGAGCGTTCCAGCTTAGGGTTCTAGCCAGAATTATCCCTTAGTATTTTAACTCATTAGAGAGTCCGATAACCGTACCGTTCACGGCCGGTTCTTTAAGTCTTAGAACTCTGCGTATGGTGAATGGTACCAGAGTAGTTTTCGCAGTGTTAATTAATAAACCCCTTCTCTGCACCAACCAAGTGTCAAGTTAAGGGCCTGCTGCATACCTTCCATAGAAGTTGCGTCATCGAATCCAGTTACATATATCACTAGATCGTCAGCATAGCCATAAGTTCGGAAGCCCACAATAAGGATCTAAAATGGTTCATCTATGACCAACGTCCACAAAAGAGGCGATAGGACGCGACACTGTGGACAACCTTCGGTTGCTTTAATGCTATTCGATGAGCCACATAGATCCAACTTCGTTAGAGCAAAGCTAATTGCGTCTTAGGAAGATGATGCAGATTTAACTGAAGATGATGAAACTCTCTCTGATGCAGCTGTTCCAGTCCGTCGTAGTAATCGTGAGAGATACGCGCTTAGAAAACTACTAAATTATATAACTGGGTTTGAAGTTTCTGTTACAAACAAAACAAACAAACAAAGGCGATAGGACGCGACACTGTGGACAACCTTCGGTTGCTTTAATGCTATTCGATGAGCCACATAGATCCAACTTCGTTAGAGCAAAGCTAATTGCGTC
Source organism: Pollenia griseotomentosa (assembly GCA_963931875.1). Classification (NCBI taxonomy): domain Eukaryota; kingdom Metazoa; phylum Arthropoda; class Insecta; order Diptera; family Polleniidae; genus Pollenia; species Pollenia griseotomentosa. The sequence goes on along the minus strand of OZ007563.1, from coordinate 9,431,293 downwards.
TTAGGAAGATGATGCAGATTTAACTGAAGATGATGAAACTCTCTCTGATGCAGCTGTTCCAGTCCGTCGTAGTAATCGTGAGAGATACGCGCCTAGAAAACTACTAAATTATATAACTGGGTTTGAAGTTTCTGTTACAAACAAAACAATTCCAGAAACATATCGTGATATCAAACTTGTGGATGATGCTGATAGATGGTTGCAAGCAGTTTCTGAAGAACTCAAGTCCATGGACAAAAATCAAGTCTGGAAAATCGTAGAAGCTCCTAAAAATATTAAACTTTTAAATTCGAAATGGGTTTTTTGTATTAAATTAGATGAAAATGGCAATCCAACAAAATATAAAGCTCGACTGGTTGCAAAAGGCTTTCAACAAAAGCAAGGTATTGATTTCTTTGAAACCTATGCACCTGTAGCTAAATTGACAACAATACGTGTAGTGTTAGCTGTTGGTTTGCATCGTAAATATATTTTTCATCATTTAGATGTAAAGACTGCTTTTCTACATGGTGATCTGCAAGAAGACGTGTTCATGAAAATACCAGAGGGAGTTCAAGCAAATGATAGAATGGCTTGTAAATTAAATAAATCCTTGTATGGTTTAAAGCAAGCTCCAAGATGTTGGAATATGAAATTTAACAATTTTATTCTTTCACTGGGATTTAAAAGATCCAAACATGATTATTGCCTTTATACAAAACAAAATGAAAACCATAATGATGATCTTATTATTATAATGTATGTTGATGATCTACTAATTGCTGGTAGTAGATTAACAAGTATTGAAAAGTTAAAGCAAGATTTGTCAAAACGTTTTGAGATGACTGATTGTGGAGTTCTTAAATTTTTTCTTGGCATGAAGATCCAACATAAGGGAAGAGAAGTTTTAATTTCGCAAAATGCAGGTATTGAAAAAATATTATCAAAGTTTGGAATGGTTGAATGCAATACAGTTAAAAGTCCAATGGAAAAAGGGTTGCAATTAACTAAAAACCTAAAATCAGAATGCAGCCAACCTTATAGAGAACTAATTGGTAGTTTAATGTACATAATGTTATGTTCTCGACCTGACATTTGTTATCCTGTTGGCTATATGGGAAGGTTTCAGCAAAATCCAAATGAAATTCATTGGCAGCATTTAAAACGAATTGTGCGATATTTAAAGGGAACATCGTTGATGAAGCTACATTTTAAACTCACAAATAATGAACCCATTATTGGGTTTGTTGATGCTGATTGGGCATCAGATGCAACTGATCGAAAATCAGTGAGCGGATATGTTTTTAAAGTTTTTGGATGTACTGTTTCATGGTGCAGCAAAAAACAACAAACTGTAGCAAAATCTTCTAGTGAAGCTGAATATATGGCTCTGAGTTTGGCTACTACAGAAGCTATTTGGTTAAAAGGAATACTTCATGATCTCAATATCATGCCGGAAGATAAACCAGTTATATTGTATGAAGACAATCGTGGTTGTATTGGAATGGCAACAAATTTGGAAAGTAAACGTGCAAAGCATATTGATATAACACATCATTTCGTTCGTGACAGTGTGGTTAGTAATAAAATCAAGATAGAGCATATTGGAACAAGTGAACAGTTAGCAGATATTTTTACTAAAGCCACAGATACATCTCGTTTTCAAAACTTTAGAAATATTATCGGATTATCTGATTGAGAGGGGGTGTTGAAATCCAAGCAATCAGAAAAATAAGTTTCAGAAAATTTTATAAAAATTTTCAGTTGAAAAATAATTTTAAATGAAATCGTTTTAAATATTATTTATTGTTTTAAATAAATATTTAATTGTTTTTATAAAACATCTTGCCTTTTATTCATCGAAATTTAATACTGAGATTACAATATGTTGATTAATGCATACAGAGCTATTTGCCTTGCATCCAGCGCTTTATCAATCGTACCCAAAACGTGATAAATGACGGTCACCGTAGACTTGCCAGACTGATAGGCAAACTGGAAGCGATGTATCGGATTTTCCGATAGATTTTCATTTCTTATGAATTTGTATACGAGTTTATCAATGGTCTTTAGGAATTTTATTGGTTTGTAGGACTTAAACAATTGCTCAGATTCGACCCCCGCCTTAGGTATGAAGACACGTCAGTAAACTAAATCTGAAGATCCTAGACATTTGCGAAGTGATGACTTTCCCCCTTGCTGTATACACATTCGTGGCACCGAGCCTGGAAAGTGAGTCGCTAGTAGGAGCTCACAGGTCTCCCTTAGTCTGTGTTCATACGGCTCTTTTCTTATTGAAAAGATTGCTACTTTATAGGCGAGAGGCGCGAGGGGAAAAGAAACGAGTACACAAATGCCTGTACTGTCTTTACGTTTTGCTTTTCCATTCTTTGTTTAATTCTGTTATTGTTTTCAATATAAAAAAAGCACACATGCAAACGCACGACTATACAAAATAAAAAACATGGCGTAAACATGACATGAATAATTTGAACGCCAATTCATGTTCAAAGAAGAAAAAGGAAGAATCTTTTCAATAAGAAAAGAGCCGTATGAATTCAGACTTAGCGACTCAGTAAACGTACCGTCTGGCCGCTTAAGCGTGCAAAGACCATTTGTATGATCTTGAAATAGCACCTTTTGCAGGAAAAGTAACGTATGAAGGTTGTTAATTTTGTTGCAGTTACTGCGTCATGTTAAATTTTTGGACTTTATAAATTCTTTATCATATTCAGCTAGTGCAACTTTATTAACGCTCCACGCACCAGTCCCCTTGTCTTTGTTGGATAAACCTCTGGCCTGAGCCCTTAGTTTCTCCAAACGCTCATTCCATCAGGGAACGTCCCTTTTTGGCTTACGGATCCGGAGTCGGCTGCTCTTCTCATAGGCCTCGCGGATATTCATGCAATGTACATAGGATTCAAAATCAATGTCCCTCGAGCACGTTAATATGCCAATAGACGCTTCCTCGTTAAGATTCAAGTGATAACGAAAAATATTCCAGTCCGCCTTTCTAGGATTGCGATACTCTAGAATTTACGCCTGTCCATTAAACCTAACCAGTGTTGCCAAAACTTGGTGACGAAAAATGGCTAAATTTACGGAAAAAAATGGCTAAAAAATGGCTTAACTTTTTTTTAAGTAAAACCACATTTAAATTCTATAACAAAACATAAATAATTCATTTTAAGTTGTTTACGATGAAATTGTAAGTTAAGATCAATTTCTTAAATAAGAATAAACGTAAATTAATATTTTGATAGATATTTAAGAAATTAAATCATCGAAAAATTCGTCGTTATTGCTCATCTCATAGGAATCACTCGTGCCTATTAGTTTTTAATAATTTGAAGGAAAATCATAATCACGACAACATTTACCCAACATTATGAGTCCAGATCTACAATAAAAAACAAGTAAAAAAGTATAGTCGGTCAACCCTGACTAGATGATACCGTACACCACATTATAACCTATGTACCAAATTTTATTAATTATCTTTAAATTTGCGACCTGTACTTTACGCACGTGTGCATGGACTGCCAGCCAGCCAGCCGGACAAACATCGTTAATTCGCCTCAGAAAGTGATTCAGAGTCAATCGGTATACGTAAAGGTTGGCTAAAGCTATGTTCACACCTAATTAATATTAGACGTCCTACACGTGACCACTAGTTTTCTTAAAGAATTGTTTGCTTTTGCAAAACGTTTGGCTAGGGCAAACATTATTTAACAGTTTCTAAATTACATTATACAATGATCGTTTTAAAATTAAAGTTTTGTAAATAAATAGAAATTGTTAAAAATAAAGCTGAAGTTTGATCAATTTACTGGCAACGCTTTTTTTTGGATTTTATTGTCAAATATTTGTTAGATCTGAGCATACCTTAAGTATCAATATTTTAAGGTGTTTCAAACATCAGCACAAACGCATAGTACCCTCTCCACTGTTGTGGTGTTGGTAAAAATATTTTATTGTTACAGTAAAATTCTTTACCTAATTAAAAAAATCGAATTAACGGTTGCTAAATGTAACCTATTTCTCAAATTACTTTTAACGATGTTTACTTGGCAAAATACCCTCTCTACTTCAGCATTAGACCATGGAAGTGAGAGCAACTTTATAGTCAATTCTGAGATTTCTAAAAAAATTTTGTTGCTGCGTGCATCTCTTTACTGAAATACTTGCAACCAGAAAGAAACACCAATGTTTGTGGTGATCCATTTTATCAATTTAGTATTGGAATACTGTTCCTTTATTTTGAAAGATGTTTCATCATCATCGTTTATAGGGATTTTCACCATTTGTAAAAGTTATGATTTAAATTAAAGGCGTTTTAATTGTTAAAAATGTTTGTTTTACTTTTATAAATTTTTATAATAAAATAAAAATTATTCCTTTCAAAGAAACACGGCAAAAAAATTGTATGGCTAAACAATTTGAAAAATGGCTAAAAAAAATGGCTTATGGCTAAACTCATTTTTTAATGGCTAAACAGGGTGAAAAATGGCTAAATCTAGCCACTAAATGGCTAAATTGGCAACACTGAACCTAACCTTGTTTTAAGTAGGAAATGGTAAACAAACCACAAAATCGATTTTCGATTATTTTAGAAATTACTTTTCCTTGTTCGATTTTTAAAATCGACTATTTGTTATACTTATTATTAAAAATTTGTATACATTCTAGGTTTTCTAATTTCCCGGGAAACGAAACAAAAAAAATCTAATTCTCGAGAATCCCGGGATTCAGTAAATAAAACAATGATTTCATTAAATAAGTTCAAGACAAAAGTTTTTACTTTTTTAAAAGAATATACACACATACAACAGCCTTTTTGGCTTTATTAGCTTTATTAATTCCACTGAAAACCAAAACAAAACCAAATAAATTGTTACATTCATATGTACATGCATATTATATATGTATCTATATATTTATTAATTTTTTGTTTTTTGAGATCACGAATTATTAAAACTTATTAATATTTAGTAGTTATTATTAACAACAACTTGGTAAAATTAATTTTCTTTGAAGAAACAAATTTTAAGTATTATTAAAGCATTTAAAAGCTCATCAGAGATTCTATTTCTAATCCTTGTTGATATCAGGGCTGTCAGATTTGGGGATTTATCCCCAAAGTTGGGGATTTCATACAAGCAAAAAGGACAAAGAAATTCATTTGGGGGTTGGGGATTTAATTAAAATAATCGGGGATTTTTTGCGGATCTTACACATTTTTAATATATGTTGCCTTCTTTTATTATTTGCGCTTATTTTTCTTTGTTTCGTATATAAAATATGAAAAAAGGAGAAAAAGTTTTATCTTACTCTTATCAACAACCTATACGGTGTAAATAAACTTATGTTATTATTCTTGAGTGAGTGTTTTAAAAAAGAATCTAAAACCGTTGAAAGCAAAATAAGTAAATATGAAAGACAATAAAACCGTTGAAAGCACATACAATTTTTTATTTTTTAAAGAAAATTTTCAAGCAAATATGGCTTCCCCAAAAATAAGTAAATATGAAAGACAATATATATTTTTATTGTTGATTTTAAGGATGCCTAAAACCGATTGAAAAAGCTTCAAATTCTTATAAATTGACTCATTCGTCTTCAAAAACAGCACATTGTTCTGCTTGTAATTTCTCAATTGCCGAAACCAGTCGCTACAAACAAAACAAAATAATTTTTTACTAAAAATTTTTATGTGGGGATTTTTGGGGATTTCTTATTAAAATTTTTCTTACTATTTTTTAATAAAATTTTATATTTGGTCAGAAAAAAATCAATAAAAAAATATTAACTTTTTAAGGTTATTTTTTTGTAATTTGGGGATTTTTGCGATTTTTTGGGGACAAGGAAAAAAGTACCTGGCAGCCCTGGTTGATATGTATATTGCCTGCTACCGAAAACGTGCTCTAGCTCTCTACAGACGTTGGTTTTATACATAGTAAGAAACAAAGATTATAAATTTGTTGGCCTGTTGCCCGTGACTTCATAGACGTCAAATTCCTTTTTTAAGATTTTTTCAGGCTTTTGTATTTTTTTTACATTTATTTTTTTAGAATTTGTAGATGGTCCTGGTGTTGGTGATGGTGTATCTTGTACAATTTCATTTTTTACTTCAAGAATCTTTTTAGACATTTCATTAGCAATTAAAAAGACCGTTGATTTATTGGCGTAGGAAAAATGGTTCGATTTGTAGGTAGTTTTTAGTAAAGAATAATTTTCATTGCTCGTTTTTGATTTTAACGATCTAACAAATTAAAATTTCAAAAAATTCAATTTGAAATTCCCGGAATTAATTTTAAAAAAATGTCCCGGTTTTTCCCGGGAATTCTTTCCGCGTAGAAACTCTAATACATACATATCGTAATCTTAAATGCAAAAGGACGAAACTACATTTTTTATTTTTTACAGGAGAACCAAAAACTTTACATAATCAATACGAGGTGGGTGTTCTTCGCGTTTGAATTTTTTTAATAAAGTTGGCATTTTCGATCGCAGGTATCTAAAAATTTGCGTGAACATGTTGTTTAATAAAACGAACAAAACTCAATCAATTTTGAATTTTTGTTTAGTTACGTCCGATCGCATTTAAGGTGACGATGTAAATATACAGATTTCAAAAATAAAGTATAAATCACATAATTAAAAATATGCAACTTAATTCAAACTTCTTCAAAATAAGAAACTGAAAAACGCTCTCATAATCTCTATATCATTCGTAAAGCGTTCCAAAACAGCAGAGTTTGTTTAGAAACAAGTTTTTGTACAATAAAGTACAATTTTAAAACATAACCAATTTTTCTGTTCTGTTGTCTTCTGTTTATTATTTCTAACGTACCTAACGATATATATATAAAACTTAATATAAATATGTAGATCAAAAATGCCATTAAAACACAATAATTTATAATTTCTAAATTTTTATTAAAATATTATTTTGTAAACAGATAAAGCACTGCGCTTTTTTATTAATGTTTAACTTAGACTTTGAAGCCAAAAAAAAACGTCTTTTTATAATTATGTATTACTAATATAAACATTTTAAAAATAAAGAATATTTTCAATATAAATTTGGTTTAATAAGCTTGAATTTTATAAATCTTATGATGGTTTGTTATACATAGATTAGAATTGAAATAAAGAAAATAAAAATTTTAAGCACGAACTATTACAAGTGAAAATAAACAAAAAGTAATAAATATAAAATGTTTTTATCTTATCTTCTTACTTAATTTACCGAGCAAAAATAATAACGTAGATCTTTAGCTCGTTGTGAAAAATAGACCAGTCTCTGGCGGAAATCGAGCCCGTAACCCACACACTGATAGATTAGCTCACGACCAACTAGCCTACCGCGGCACCCCACAAAGCTAAATCATATATTTTTATATTAAATAAGAGATACATGGAACATAGATAGAAAAAAAATTAAATTTTCATAGATGGAAATAAACAATGTACCTTTTTGAGAACTACAAGGAGAAAATACAATTAATAATAGAATTATTATAAACAATTTATAGAAATTAAATAACCACTTAAAAGAGAAATAAAACACAGTTATTTTCGATATACATACAGTTAAATTAAATATAATAAATACAAAAGATATGAAAGAGAAAAACAAAATTGGGGTATTCACAAGGTTGTCATAAAGTTGTAAAGTCATATGTCTTAAAATAATTACAAGAAATATATATGACTGCTGTTGGCAACCGCTTTTTATTAAGATTTCTACTGTATAATTATGACGAATCAATGAACACAGCGTAAAAATTTTTATTTTATTTGAAACACAACAATATTTTTTTTAAACAATTGTCAAATATTATTTAGGACATTATGACGATATGACTTGATAGCATATGACTTGATGAATCCCCCAAATATGTATATTTTATGTTTTAAAAACTACTTACATACACAAATGTAATATATCTGTGGCAAAAAGGAAAAAAGTGCTTAAGTTGACTTAAGCCAAATTAAAGTTTATGGCACCTTTAAGATCTTCACGTTCAAAAGTACACAAATTTTAATTATTTTGTACAATTTTTTATAGTTATTGCAAAATCACTTTTTGCTTATCTTTTTTCAATATGCAGTGACATTTGGAGTAAAAACTTAAATTTACTTCCGATATGTGACATTTGAAATTTTATGGAATAAAAACTTAAAAAAAAAACTATAAACGCAGAGAAGTAATGATTATATTAGCATCCGAGAAATTTTCAAAAATCACCTTTAAAATTGCTCTCCAACAAAACTAACAAAATAGACTTATCACTTTTTCCTTATTGCTACAGATATATATGTTTATGGTATATAATACTAATTACAGTTGAATCTCGGTTATCCGGGATCTTTTAACCCAAACATCTATTAACCGGGATGCTTATCGCTAGATAACTCTATTATCCGCCCTTAGATTTGCAAACCTCTATTAACCGTGGTTTACCTCTATTATCCGTGCAACAAACACACGTTTTTTTCCTAAGCCAATTATACACACATAAACAAAATTTGAATTCGGCTATTCCCATGTTTTGTGACTTGCTCATGTTTGTATTATATGTTTGTTCTCGTCCATATTTAAAAACATTTGCTGCAGAAACTTTGTTCAATTTCTTCTGAAACTACTGTCGTGTCCATACATTGATAATTTTGTTTTGCAGCATTTAAAAATTTTATATGCCTTCCTTCTTTCTTCTTTTCCTCTAAATATAACAAAAGTACAAATTTAATAGTATTGACGAGGGCTTTACAAATATTAAGTACGTGCTTACTTAAGATTCTTATGTAGAATGTAGACTAACCCCCGTAATTATATACGTTTGTTAAATTTAATAAACTTGCATTAAGGAAAATTTAATAGAAAATTTGTTTTGCAAACCTTTATTAAATTTTAAATATTTTTATGAATACATGCAGGCATAATATTTCATGTTTAAATAAAAAAAAAATAAATTTTTTAACCGACCTGTATAATCGAGTTCCAACTGTATATACATGCGTACCTTTTATTATTTCTAAAAATGCTAACTAGCACATTCATGCCTGTTGTTACAAAAATAGTGAAATGAAATGAGAGTATACTTATAAAATACTTAAGCCTACATATATATATATATATATATATATGTATATATACGATTAATGTTGACGTTGATAATGTGATCAATGAAATTAAAAAATAAAAATAATTTTTATATTTTAATACTATTATTATTATTATTTACTTTTAATATAAATTTAATACGTATTTCTATTAATATTATGATTATAATTATGTTTGTGTTAAATGTACACAATGCGCATCTTGTATCAATTGAGTTAGTTTCTGGGAAAATGTTGGAATGTCCTATAAAAAAAAAAGAAGCAAGAGAGAAATTAACATATGAATTATATACATATAAAAATACATTTGAATATTTATAAGTTTAAGTGTAAGTAATTGTAAAACTGAAACCAAAAATACAAAAAAAAAAAACGAAAATTCAGAATTAAATAAATGTTTTTAAAAATGATGGGTTTTAAAAATATGTATTACAAAAAAAAGTATTTAATGTTTTTCCTTATCATAAACAAAAACATACATATTAGTACATACTGTTTTTCATTTCGGGAAAAAAAATCCCTGGAAATTTGTGCCGGAATGCCCGGGGTTTTTTATTTAATTATGGCAGCTTTACTGCTGATATAATTGTAAAGACCCAACTATAATATGCTTAAGCTGGCTTAAGCAACTGTGCGTATACATCTAAATCATATGTGACAAACCATATTGAACTTTAGGAAACTTTTTGTTAAGTTTTATGAATCTTTCCTTTGCTTAAGCAAAGTGCGGAATTCTTCGCACTTCTTTTTGAGAGACTTTTTGTTAATTTTTGACAGAAGCTTAAGCAAGCTTATGCATATTATAGTTGGGCCTTAAATAAATTATGCCAAGAAATATATATGGGGGATTTAATGTCGTGACCCAATTTTTAAATCGCTGTCTTCCGAACACCTGTATAGCCAAAATGTCAAACTTTGACCCCCTCTAACTCAGCAAGAGAACTACTATGTTATAGGACTAACATTGGCGCAAATTTCATCCAAATCGGAAGACATAGATTTATCAATTCATATCCGATAAGTAAGGCAACGTTATTCTTTGATGCTTTAAAACAGTGACGACTAATTCTTATATTCCTATACTCGCGAGTATAGGGCAAAAAATTCTGATGAAGCAATGTCGACACACGTACACTATGGGGGGTGTGCTGGAGATCGCAAACGCAAAACGCAAGAATTTGCAGGATGTTTTTAGTACACTTTTAATCTAATTTTTGTTATTAAATTCTGTTTAATAGAGAAATGTTTGAATAATATTTGTCATAAAATTTTTTTATTACATAAATCTTACTAAAAAACGACTTTTATATTCTTACGTTTTGCGTTTGCGATTTTCGGAACACCCCTGTATAATATTATTTGTGTGCAATAGTGTTGCCAGGTAATTTTTTTTCTTCCGCCTAAAAGAATTTTAATACCGCCAAATTAAAGCTGTTTCGAAATCTAAAATCTAAATCTTAAAGTTTAAATAAAAATTTCTTTTAATTAATAAAACTTTACTCAGTTTTAATTTAACTACTAATATCATTACCTCCTAATGACGTAGACCATGATGTAGAAACATTGCTCTCCTCCTTTCAAGAGAGCACGACATCGCGATTTGTCAGCTCCAGCCGTAGCAGAAGCGACGGCATGTCAGAAGGTTATTCAACAGGGCAAAACGGACCAAAAACTGGCAGGAGTACAAAGGTGCCCTAACAGAATATAACAAATGCTTACGCAAATCCAAACGAGCAAATTTTTGAAATTTATACCTTCACTTAATTGTGAATAAAAGCGAAACGCGTCCATCGATTTTCATGATCTATGTCTCATTTTGTTTAAAGATTATGTGACTTTACGTGAAAGTAATAGGACTTGACACTTTTTTTACCGTTTTGGATGTTTTATGAATTAAAAACAAAAAAATTCAATTTTTTAGGCAAAAAATAGTTTTTTTCTTCATACATTTATTTATAACTGCGAAACTGTTGCTTATGTAGCGAAACGTTGAACAGATTAAAGGAATTGTAATTCCAAAATTTTTTAAATTTGTTTCAGAAAAATCGGACTAGTGGTTCTCGAGTTATGTCAAAAAAAAGACCACCAAAGGTGACAATTTCCCCTATATGATAGTTACTATCTTCAAATCGATATATCTCGATTCCTAGACGTGACTCAGCGAAACGCCGGGACACGTATAACTTCTTTTTTACCGATATAACATTTCCCGTTGGTTTCATCCCATCCCGATTTTGACTGTCGCATAGTGTAATAGGGTTGATTGGTCTTTTTAGGGCATGCTTCACCTGGGGATATATTCCGACCGCTTGGCGTACGATCAGGGTTGTATTTATTCCCAAAGCTGGCAACAGGCCGCTGGAAAAGCCGAAATCCTATCAAGCTGACATTGGGACTTGCTGTGGTCCATGGGCATGCCGGCTTGATGGAAATGGCTCCGGGCCTATCTGTCTGTTCAAGAGCGAACATAATGACCATGGAACTAGGCTTCAACAGAAGGTTCAAGGCAATCATTCCGGACAGGAGGATCTGGAGTGATGGAAATCCACGTCAGGGAAACCATAAATTGCACTGGTCCTCGAAGTTGGTGGCGGAGTGCCGGGGAAGGCTACAGGAGCTAGGGACAAGGAACAGAGTGACTCCCTGCTGGGTGCCGGCGCTCGCCGACTGTTGGTGGCTTATCTGACTGGTCACCACACTATTAAATACCACCTTTATCGCATCGGCCTGGATCAGGAATGCAGACTGTGTCTAGACGGGGACGAGTCGACGAAGCATATACTGTGTGACTGCCCGAGCGCTCGCATGGGCCAGAAGGAGGCACTTGGGGCATGGTACAATGGGTGCGTCCCGAACCGCTATTATATCGGCAAAGACCCTGGCTGGCTTCCTTTGGGAAGCAGAGGGTGTCTTGGCCAACTAAGGGGAGTGAGTACAATAGACCTGACCTGGTCGCGGTACTCATCACTCGGGGGGGAACCTCCCCGCTTTATCGTAAAAAAAAATCATTACCTAGATAAAGCAAACAAATTTTAAACATATTACATGCTGACATTCCCCCATTAATATTTTTTCTATAGTTTCTTGAATGTTTTATTTATTTTTTATTTTATTCGCGATTAACGCATAAAACGATATTTTTATACTTTATATCACTGTTCAATTTTACTCAATTCAAATCTTTATAATATGTATAGTTTTTGTTTTTCGCGAAAAAATTTGAACCAAGCTGGGCACTGGTAAAGCTAATTCGAGTACGCTGAATTCAAAGGTAGCGCTGTTATTCGCGAATACAATTTTTGAAGCTGTAATTTTTGTTCAATGCAAATTTTTTTTTTCGCCAAATTGTGTTTGTTTTGCAAAAACATTTTTTCTACTATTAATAGGGTTATTTTGTATGCACCTATTTAATAGGGTTAAGAAAAATATACGTTAGAGTTAAGAAAAAATAATTTGTTCAAAAATCACGAAAAAAAATAACGAAAAATTGTATTTAAAAGAGTTAAATGGATTTCAATTGACCAATGGATCCCAAAAAATATCGTTTTTTATCGCAAATAGGAGAGCTAAATTTGCAAAACAGCTGTCACCATTGAATTCAGCGTACTCGAGCTTTACCAGTATTAGTAGGGTGCCCGGCTTGTAAAGATTTGGGACTAGAACAGAGTTATTATAATAATTTTTCTTATGGTATTGTTGCTTTCTAATTAAATCAATTGTTTTTTTTTGTGTAGTATATTTGGAAAAAAAAAAAACAATATTTTTAAATATACTTAAAAAAAGTTAAAAGAATAATTCTGTGGCCGTATGGAAAAACTAGATAACTCCATTTTTTGAAAACAAGAGAAAAACACACTTAAAGTTTTAAACATATTTCGTTTATTATTTAACATGAATTTATGTTACTTTGCATGCGCATTAAACAGAACATAATTTTAAATGGTGTTAAAGATTTCTGGTTCCATTGAACTAATTTTTGGTCACTTATACCGAGAATCAATGTCACTAATCTTGTTTTTTCGAAAAATGGAGTTATCTAGTTTTTCCGAAAAAACTTTTTTTTTCAATTTTGTTTAAAGTTTTACGGAATTAAGACAACTTAAGAAATGATTTGTGGAAAAACATTAACTATTTGACTCAGCATTGTAATTTACACGTTTTTTACGAAAAAATTAAGTTACCCAGTTTTTCCAAAAAATATTTTTTTTTCCTTTTATGTATGCTTATATATCAAAAACTAGCATTAATTCCGCTACTTCGTGAGCGTTTTCCTTTCTTTCGTGGACATATGTATTTATATGCCAAAGTTTATGTTTCTAGATTAAAAAGCGACCTGTTATAAAACAAAAAAGTACCAAACAGTTATTCTCATCCGTTCATAACATTGCATGATTAATTTTGTGTTTATAGGTGCAATATTAACGAAAATTGAAAAAAGTACCAGCCAAAGAACAAAAAAGTATCAAGAAGATACCTCCTACAGATCCTCATTCACTGAGGACCTTGCATGTTTAATTTTATTTTTTTAGGTACAATACTAACGGAAATTCAAAAAATACCCGTTAAAGAACAAAGAGTACCAAAAAATTTACTCACAGGTTCTTATTCACTCAGGACGTTGCATGTTCAATTTTATGTTTATATGTAAAATATTAACTACATATATTCAAAGAAAGTTTCACATGTAAAACAAAAAGCTAAGGAAAGGAATTTAGTTTCCCGTTTTTCCCCCTTTTTGGATTTTTTTCTCCACATTAAATTATCAGAAATTTCAATATTGTAGTGGGAGCTCAAAAATTAATGTTCGATTTCCAAAAAGCACTGAATTCGTATTTGAACTCAAATGTGATATTAACTTTATTTTTTATGTTTATTGGTAGATGATAGATGGGGTGACAAAAAAGGTCCAAAATACATGTTTCACCCGTTTACTCCCTAAAAGGGGCGAATTACAAAAAAGTACCTGACACCTGTCCGCTTATTTTTCTAAAGACCAACGATACCTATTACAGTTTTTTGTATCTCTTTTGGTTCTGGAGATATTTTTCAAATTTGAAAAAATCACCTCCTCTCCAAATTTCAAGTTTTTAGCTTCAGGCGTTTAGGCTGTGTGGTGATGAATTAGTCAGTAACGTTACAATTTTAAATTTATAGATAAGCCGAGTTTTTGCCTGTTTTTATGCATAAGCCTTTATGGCTTACCCTTCTTGATTTTATGAACCAAAAACACTGTCTTATCTTTGCAACAGAAAAAAAAAAATATTATTTGGTAAGTCGAAAGATTTTTCAAAGTTACTGTACCACAAAAGAGTACGGTAGATCTTAATGGGCTAAAAACTATTACTCGGAAAGATTTCGGGTTTTTGGCAGTCGTATTCTATGTATCAAGAGCTTCAGAAATGATATAATATTCTATATTCTATAATATTCTTTGATTTATCGGGACTGGCAAATTTTAGGTTTAAAATTTTGACCCAAAGAGCTTGTGACTTAAATTTTTTCTATTTCGCTCTTTTTCTCTTAGTTATCGACACAAAGTCGTTTTTAACTTCTAATTTTTCTGTTTCTTAAGACAATATGGAGTTACCTTGTTTTTTCAAAAAATGTATGGAGTTATCTAGTTTTTACATAAAAATTGGTATTTTTCTGATTTTTGTTTTTCAAATAACTTTTAAATGAGAAACTATATTAAAATTTCGATCTGACAGAGTGATAGTAAATGAAACACGCTTTCTAGTTTTGATGTTATCTCATTTTTCGCAAAAAGTGGAGTTAACTAGTTTTTCCATACGGCCACAGAATTATTGTTTTCGCATTCAAGTAAATTTGGTAACACTGTTAATTATTTAGAAATTTGAAAAAAATCACGGTCTTCAGAAATGTCTTGCAAAATGGCTGCAAGTACGAAAATTGTGATTGTGTTAGTAAAAATTGTGAGTATATTACAAGAAGTTTTCTGAAAATAAACCTAACTGAATTCCTTTTTGTATTTTTACCACTGCCTTTTAGCACAGTAATGCATTTTGAATTGTTTTGTTTTGGGCCAAATTGACGATATAAAAGGGCCAAAATACTTTTGATAGGGCCAAAAAATTTTTTAATTTTTGATAAGCTCACTGTTTATTGTTGGTGTTTCGTTTTAGCTTTGATATTGTTACAAGTAAGACTTTGAGTGTTTATAATTCTTATTCGCTTTAGAGTTTTATTTGCATAATATTTTTAGATTTTCTAAAATCTTTGGAAAAGGTTTCCTGACGATCTGGCCTAAGCAACCAGTGAAATGCGCATAGAAGCTAGCTTTCCCTCAACAATAAATTTCAGTATATTTATCAAATATGACAAAAAATTTGGAATTTAGAATTTAGTATTTAAATATAACCAATAGTAATACATAATACATGTCTTAATTTTTTTAGAACAAAAACAACAAATTTTAAAAGTACTTTTGTCCTTTTTATTTAATTTTAATGTGTGTTTGTATACTTTATATCAGACATGTTCTGGAAATCGAAATCACGTGAAATTTAAATCGGTCATATTTTGAGAACTATCCGGTGTATAAAGTTTATAAAAATATTTCCTTTTATATACCGCATTATTTGCGGACCACTTTACCAGAAAGTAGTCTTATAATCAGGCAAATCTATGGTAGTTTTAAAAAAATTTAATTGAAAATATCAATCGATTTTAATATCACGTAATTTTTATTTCTAGAATATGGCCGTATGTTTCACAAATACCATTGCTCAAATGCAAATTTAATTTTTCAATACAAAATTTAATTTTTGTATCAAGCAACAAGCATTTTTACCATTTGGCAGTCTTCTTTATTTTTTTGATATTTACTTAAAAGAATTTCAATTTAAAAGAAGACAGACTCGCAAATAAAAGTAAGGAGTTCTTACTTATAAACTACACAAGCGGCTTGAAAACAACAACAACAACCAGGATGTTTTTGTGAATATTTAAAATTTTTGATTTTCGTACAAGCAAATTTCCTATGCTTTTTATATCATAGATCAAACCGCTTGTATGGTTTATTGGGCCATGGCCAAACAAAACAGTTTCGTAAATAAAAGTAATGTTTGAAACAGGGGAAAAATAACATTGTATTTATTTAACAGGGTAATTATAGCTAATTAGTTTTCAGTTATAATTAACTATCAGTTATAGCTATCAAAACATATTGTTAACTGGAATTTAAAGTAATAGTTAGTTTTAACTGAACTTGGTTCAATTGGGGGTTAATAATTCAAATTTTATGAACAGGATTTTTTTTTAGTATTACAAAAAAATTAAAACAAAATCAGAAACTCTTAAGAATCAAACAAAAATTTATTTTTTTTAAATATACCTATACAAAACATATAAAGAACAAGTCCCTACAGTATTGAAAGAGTTAAAGGAGTGTGTTAAATATTGACCTGAAAGGGCCAAAATAGATTTCCACAGGGCCATAAAACATTCAAAAGTGCCACAAATGGCACAGTTGTGCCACATTTTGCATCACTGTTCTGGCACATGATTTGAAGAAAAATGTAAATTTTTGTAAACGTTCATTAACGAGCTTAGATTTTAATATGTATTTAATTGAAAGTGAAAATTATTCTCTTGTGCCGCATACGGTATTTTTCAAAATTTATTTTTTAGAAGTGGCTTTTTTTTACTGCTGTGTATTGAGTTGTTGACATTTTATTTTGCTTTTTCTTTTACTAATTTTTTTCTTACGGCAATTAAGTGAAGCGTGTGTAAAATTTATTTCATGTTGTCATTTTATTTTGCTTTCGCTTTAACAACCTTTTTTTCTGACGGCAATGAAACAAAGCAAGAGTGAAATTTATTTTGTAAGTTTTTGTATGAGGAATTCGCAGCATTCGCCAAACAGTGGCGTGTAGAGCAAAACAATACTTAATAAACTTTCAAATAGTTGATATGGAGCAAAATCAATGCTAAATATCTCAGATACATACCATAAAAAATTTCGTAAAACAGGTTTTGATTAAAAAAGGGATATTCCAAATATTCTTAAATCTTTTTTTTAATGGTCGGTAGGTCAAACCAATAATTTTTGTTTGTGTAGTTTCAGTATCATTCGACTATAAAATTGCCAACTAAGCAACAGATGTGTCAACCGGAAGTTTTTTGACAGGCAAGAAGTTTTGATGAAAGAAAACCTGCTATAACAACTAGTAGGTAGTGACCCTTCTGTCGAAATCACAGGGTTTTCCATATTGTCAGCTAATTATTGGCTTGAGCTACCGACCATTTTTTAAAAAAACGAGTAAGGTATGAAATAAAAAAACTTTGCATTTTTATTTTCACAAATGGAGTTAGGCCTCACCAGCTAAATATATATAATAAAAAAATATATCAATACAAACAAAAGAAAGTGGCCAAAAATAAAGTAAAACAAATATGAGGAGAAGATTTTTTTAATACCCTCTTTCTAAATCCAAAACCTGTTTTGCGAAATTTTTTTTGATAAAAACCCTGAAATTTATTGTTGATGGGATAAGCTATTCCTATGCTCATTTCACTGGTTGCTTAGGCCAGATCATCAGGAAATTTCATCCACATTTAAGAAAAACAATATAATATGTTTATACAAATAAAAACTTTAAGCGAATAAGAATTATAAACACTCAAAGTTTTACTTGAAGCAATATCCAAGCTTAAACAAAAACAACAACAATAAACAGTGAGTTTATCTTTTCTTATATTCCCCACTACATTTGGTTGGAATTCTCCCAAATTTATTGTAGTTGTAAGTAGGTGAAAAAAAAAACAAAATAACAACGAAAATAACTGCGTTATTGTTTTCGCAAAAAATAAAGCATTTGCCAGTTTAGTTTTTTAAAGCCGTGCACTTGCCAGTTTAATATCAAGTAATTTTTGGGAATACAAAATTTTAAATTAACAAGAGATTTTTTAAAAATATAAAAATGGAACTGTTTTTGTAAAAAAACCAAATAAAAGAAAAAAATTATCAATGTTGACTTTTTTAAGATTGTTAATATAGAAACTTTCATTTCAGCATGTTACTCAATGCATAGTACATAACAAGAATACGTATGCAGCACAAAAAGCTAATTTTAAAAAATATATTAAGAAAAGTGGCGTATGCGGCACAAAATAGTATTTTTCACCTTTAATAAAATACTATTAACTTTTAACTTCATTTATGAAAGTTGACAAAAATTTACATTGTTTTCCAAAACATATGCCAGAAGCAGCGGGGAAAATATAAAAAATTCTATCGTGTACTTTTTGAGAAATATTTAGGTAAACCTCCTTTGTAGGTTTTCTCCACTCCGACTTTTTGGCATATGCGCCAAGCCAATAATAAGCTGACGATATGTTTTATTTAAAACACAGGCTTTTTGTACAGCTTATTTGTAAAGCTGGTTTTTAAGGTGCATGGAAAAGATGATTTTTTGCCTAACTGCTTCTATTGGTATTTTGCCTTTTCAAAATTATTTTAATTTTAAAACAGAGTCAAATCAACAACTCAACTCAGTTGAGTTGTAATTTCTTAATTTTTGTATTATGATTTACAACTTTGCTATTTTGCGGCGAACAAAAACATAACAAAAATTACAACTGATCACAACCAGTTGTCTTAATAACAACTCAACTGAGTTGAGTTGTAAACCATAATAGGGGCCGTAAACTTAAAAGCATCTTAGAAAAAAATATCGAATGACTGCCAAAACATCAAACTTTATAATAGTGTTTTTTCTTGTTCAAACAGCCGAATAAATTTAAACTTTTATTCGAATTTTTAAACGAATAAAGAACAAAAAATTTCATTCGAATAACTTTGAAAAAATAAAAAACGAGATAGTAGTTTAATTTTTTTATTAACAATAAGAAAACAATCAACTACAAAAGATTTTGAAATTTGGTTCTATTTTGACATAAAAAAGAGCTTGACGCTCTTATTAAGGTATCTCAGTAAGTTAAACGAATGAATTTTATGCTCATCATCTAAAATCAGGCAGTTAGTTTGTCTTTTTTTTCCATGATTTTTCCAAATAATTTAAATTATCTTCGATGTTGTTTATGTTTCTTATGTTTTTAGTATTTCTTATGGGTCGATTTCGGATGGCAACACAGCTAAAGTTGATTTGAGAAACCAGGCAATATAAAACAAAAATAAAAATTCAGTTGTGTTCCATCCGAAATCAACTTATTACATTATTTTTTTTTTTATCAGTTAATGATATATCATTCAATTCAGAAACTTCGTCTGATTATTCGGAGTAATTGCAGACATATTCAAATATTCGCCAAAAACAATTCGAATTATTTTTAATTCTAAATTTAAAATTTTGTTCGTTCGAACAACAATGAAAAAAGCTGTTCGAATATTCGAATCCTTTTTATTCGAATGACAACTCTACTATTTATTAAATCCCAATATTCAATTCAAAAAGCCAACAAATTTAGATTTTGTCTGTTTTGTAGTAAACACAATCATTAATTAAATATACATACATATGGGCATTTCCGTCAAAAGGTCCACCGTGACCGAAAACTTAAAAGTTATTAAAAGCTGATTATTTTACGGTATTGTTATAGAGAAATATTTAGATCTTACAAATTTTATAAATTTACCCGTAAATTTGTTCACTTAGATGAACAGTCAGACTGCAAAGTTGTGCAAACGTAATTTCTTATTTGTGAGAATGTTTTATTGCATGTTTTCTTTAATATTATCTTCCTTAAAAGAGATGATATTTGATGAAAATTATTCCAAAAAAATTTTCTTACATGGTCCGTAATCTGAGGAATAGTTCGAAGAGAAATATGTAATTCGGATTAACGGTAAATTTTTATTTTTTTTAAATCATTATTCAGTTAAATTATTATGGAAAAAATGTCACGTTCGAAATGTCACGTATCGAACCAGATTTTGGCTTAAACAAAAAAAAATATAGAAGATTTTGGAATCAAACCAAAGACATTTAAATGTTACATTGCTACGTAAAATTCTGAAAGTGGTTTGACTAAAAAATTGTGCCAGGTTTCGCTGAATCACCCCTTTTTATACATGGCCACAAAAACTACTTCTATTTTTTTCACGTTCGAACCGC
This sequence comes from Pollenia griseotomentosa, assembly GCA_963931875.1. Lineage (NCBI taxonomy): Eukaryota > Metazoa > Arthropoda > Insecta > Diptera > Polleniidae > Pollenia > Pollenia griseotomentosa. The sequence goes on along the minus strand of OZ007563.1, from coordinate 9,411,089 downwards.
TACTTCTTATGCCATTATCTTTGACCTAGAACCGCGCTCCCCATAAACTTAAGCATATATAATAGTGCTTTCTTAGTGCTATAATTTAAGGGTTAAAAGAACGAAAAAGTATTTGTTGTTTAAAATGTTATTGCATTTTTGATGCGTACGACTGTCACGTTCAACACTTTGGAATTACCCATATGTATATATGAACATAATAATTTAAAACAGAGGACATATCGCTCCTTTATTGCAACATAGTCATATCTTAAAAAAATACAAGCTTGGAAAAATGCGATTAGTTTTTAAAATGTACCTTTTTATACTGATTCAATAAAATATTTTTGCTATAACTTCGGCTCAGTTTAAGATATTACACTGATTTTTGTTTTACAAATAGAGAAGGTATGAAGGAGCAGTTTTGCTAAAGTAACATAAAATTTTTGATTTTTTGAGTTATGACTATGTTGCAATAAAGGAGCGATATATGTACATATATTCTTCAAATGGAACTTACCGAAGTTAAACAAATTTCATCAATTATTTTAATATTAATAGGTAGGCCGGCATTTGCAAAACTTTCACGCATTTTTAGTGCATCCACTTGAGCCATTGCAAACAGGGCATTTGTCAATAAATCGAAATGTAGAGCACCTTCTCCAGACAGGAGCACATTGATTAAGGCTCTTTGAAACGATGCTAATAAGTTCTCCTTAAACAATGGTCTCTGATAAAGACGCCATTTTTCATGAACATTCTGCATGGATATTAACACTGTGCGAACTATATTGGGATCATTTCCAGTGACAACAATTTGTCCGTAGGCGTTCATGATTGCCATAAAATGTTCTGGATGTAAATTATCGCTGGGATTAATGGCTTGACTAGTGTTACAATTATTTCCATTTTGCTGTTGCAATACACCATTGGGCTGAACATATGATTTGTAAAAATACTGCCATTTGCATGTGAGTATACTAAAAAGAAATTTATGCAAATATGTGAAAGATAATTAGTATTGTGGTTTTATTATTAAACTATTTATGGTTTAATCCAAATTTTTATATTTTAATCAGGCTAAAGTTCACCAAATTTAATTTCCAATAAATTATTTTTATGAAAAAATGAATTTTACAACATCAAATTAATTAAAATTTATTGATAATTTTTTATTCTTGACTCCCCGGTCGGTCAACCCGAACCCACGTTTACGGACAGGTCGATTTGACATGTTTCGATAGTAACCACACTCACCGCCACTGACGAAGGCTGGCAGTCAATAGTCCAACATCAATCTTTAACCAAATGGTATTTTTACTTGGTAGAAGGAAATTTGTTGTTGTGAATGATTATTAAAAGATAATCATTGGAATTTTTAACGATCGTTTTTAAAAGGTGTAATGAATTTTGAACAGTTTTAAAATCCATTTCATTTTTGTTCCAAAATACAATTCATTTATCATATCACAATTGATCATACAGAGGGTATAACCTGAAATTTTTTATTTTTCACATTTTGGAAAAAAACGGCACATAATATTTATATCTACCTGCTGTAAAAATATCGTGTCTACTTTTTGGTAATAAACTTGATTTAAAAATTCTTTTTCATATGCCTTTAATCGAGGTATATTTACACAAGATAAACTCGATGGCCCATATGTTTGTCAGCTGTTTACCCCTAGTTGGAACCCCAACGTCAAATTGCGTGTATATGAGCCAAAATTTGTACATGTGTGCGTTAAATTGTTTTTGTTTTATATGAAAACAATTTTGACAACTCGGTTCCTTTTATAGAGCAGCATGTCTACACTCCCAAATAAGTCAACCTTGTGTAAATATACCTTGCCTTTAATATTAAATTAAAAATTATTTTACTTTTACCGAAAATTTTTCAAATAGAAACTGGGAATTATCTCCTTTCGTAGGTTACTTTATATTATATTCAACATTTTTTATTTTTCGAATTTATTCTACGAGCTACATTTCAGTTATGTATTTTATAAAGCTTTTTTGTAATAGTTCTATTCCCTAAATTTTTAGGAATGACTTTTATACACCACCAGACTATTATATTGTATTTTCTTGTTACATTTTACCTTAGCTATCCTTTGGATAGCAATGAAGTATATAGTATGTACATAACTGAAATGTAACTCATAGAATAAATTCGAAAAATAAAAAAATGTGGAAAATTTTTCAATTTTGAGTTAATGCCATCTTTATGATCATGTGCGATATATATGTATGCAATATAAAATTAAGAGGAATAGAGAACAAAACGTTTATCTATCGTTCAGTAATGAGATTGAAAGTTTTGAAATGTTGCTGCTATTTGCTCATTTAAAACAAAAACACACAAACTTTTGCTGAAAAAGACAACAAAAAATGAACAAAAACCAAATATGTATACAATGCACAAACTGTTCGTTTTATGGTCCTGTATTTGCTGAAAAACTTCAACAATATAAATACATTACAGCATGTTCACGTTCTTTTCACTTATTGAATAAAAAAAGAATGTCAAAACAAAATGTAACAAAAGTCAAAAAACATTATGAACGATGTGAATACAAATTGTTAAAAAAAAGCGTGTGTTCTTGTAAAAATAAAGTAAAAACAAGTCAAAATGTTACTAAAAAATGTTTAGTTAAAAAGGTAAATAGTAATTTGTGTGAGAGTACGTTAAATACTAAATCACCTTTAATTAGTCAACAAGCTTGACATTAATGTGCGCTAAATAAAACTTGACTTCGTTTTAAGTAGTTCTTGAGAGATAATACAATACATAACTAAAATACGCTAAATGAAGCCGAGGACGGAAGGCATTAACAAATCTTAAGGACCGTAATCACAACTTGCCTTTATGTAAAGGTAGGGTTATGTCGGACGTATAACGAGTTATTTTTTATTTCAACTTTACTTTAACCTTCCCGGTAGAATAAACTTGCCTTTAACATATTGCTCACTTTAATTTTAAGTAAAGTTGTAATAATGGCTCTTAGTAGTTCTAGCATATCTTCATGCTAAGAACTACAACATTCTGGCGGAATCAACGATATGGGAAAAATTCAGCAGGTTTATTTATTAAAACACCAAAAACTAAAAAATAAAATTGAAGAAATCAAACAATGTCGTTGAAGGTTTAAAATTTTGGTCGACGAATAGACAGATATTTCATACAAAAAACATGTTCATATTACTCTTCGTTTTTATGATATTAAAACAAAATCATTTGAAATATATAATCATGGCTAAGAGGTTTTGTTTGTAATTTTTCAAAAATATGGTTAAAGTCAACTGCTTAACCACCAACAAATGAAAACTTATTTATTAAAAATAAAATTGGGAAATATCTCAAATAATCAATTAATTTAATTCCTATAATTTTTTTAAACCAAAGTTCTTTAAAAATTCTAAGTCATATATGTGTATTTTGTTTGTTCCTTACATCTTTTTTGTTAAAATTAACTTTTTATATCAAAAACTAATTTGGTTTCTGTGTTTTTATTTATTCGGATTAAAACCGGTTAACCGGTTATTCTTAAAATGCTTAACCGAAACCATTTTTTTAAATAGCAACTATTCGGAATATTCAAAAACCGGTTTTTGAAAAAAGTCGAATAATCGATCTCCCTAATAGCAGCACTCATACATGAGCAATGCTGAACTCTCTCATTATTAAATATATAATTTAAAAGATTTTGTTATTCGTGCTTAACTCCTAGTTTTTATTCTTGATAAAAACACTGAAATTTATTGTTGATGGGATAAGCTATTCCTATGCGCATTTCACTGGTTGCTAAGGCCAAATCATCAGGAAACTTCATCCAAAGATTTTAGAAAAACTAAACTAAACTAAAATTATTTTGATAATAAACTGGTAAGTGCACGGCCTAAAAAAAAACTTAACTGGCAACATGCTTTTGCAAGTTGTTTTTGTTTTCATTTTGTTTTTTCTTAACCTACTTACAACTACAATTAATGTTGAAAGAATTCCAATCAATTGTAGTGGGGAACGTAAGAAGAGATAAACTAACTGTTTATTGCTGATTTTTTTGTTTAAAGTTTGATATTGTTACAAGTAGAACTGTTGCATATAATTCTTATACCCTTAACAGTTTTATTTGGTTTAATAGCTTTAGTTCTTCTAAAATCTTTGGATGCAGTTTCCTGATAATCTGGCCTCAGCAACCAGTGAAATGCGCATAGGAATAGCTTATCCCATCAACAATAAATTTCAGTGTTTTTATCAAGAATAAAAACTGGGAATTAAGCACGAATAACAAAATCTTTTAAATTAAAATTTTGTATTCCCAAAAATTATTTTGATATATTATTAAATATTTATGTGTTTTCATTATTTACCTGTCGAACAGTGAATAAACAACGCTGGTCAAGTCAGTAGTGTCGGCAACATTATTTTCTACCTGCAGTAGTGGCATAATGTGCTCAAATGTGAAGTCTAATATTGAAGGCAACATAGCTAAAGACGCATTGCCCGGTTGTTGGACAATTAATTGGAACATTTGTAAAATTTTCTCTATCAACACTACGCGACTAAGTGTTAATTGTTCTCTGCAATGTAATAAAATAGAATTGGATAATTCAATTTGTGATTTGTCATTTTCAACTCACCTGACATTTACTGTAATGAATAGCGTAACCATTTCCTTAATGAATTGTGAACCTAATTGACTTTGTAATGTACGCAGAACACTTAAACTAAATTCAGCAACAGTAATGGAAATTGCATTACTGTTTTGGCCAAATGAATTATATATCATTAAAGCTTTTGTTATGATAGGCTGAAAAGTAAAGAGAATATACATATAGAACATTCATTAAATAAATTTAAAGACTTACCTTAAATGTAGAAGCTAACATGTCTTTTGTAGTGTTGGGAGAGTCTTTAAAGAATTCTATAACTAAACTAAATGTTACCAACAAACTCAGCGAAATCGACGATACTTTTGCTTCGGCCGTGGTTGCATGCAATGAGTTTAAATCCAACTCCAAGAAGCCTTGAGACAAACATTCAACATATTCCTTGAGAATTACACAACGTCTAGAATAATCTTGTTGCTGTTCGTCGACATTTTTCCAGGGCAAAACTAAATAACTAATAAGACTTATATAAATATTTGCAATCACTTGTCGTGGTAAATGCGTTAGGCGAGGACCCGATTGCATTAGATATACTATTGTGGGTATTTCCAAAAGACATTTTGGACGTATCACAGATGATATACACAACAGCAACTGGCTGGCTGCCATATAGATGAGAGGCGATGATCCCATTATGGTGTTGGGTTGAAAAATGTGACCCAACGATTCGAATAATTGCAAAAGCATATGATCCGATTTCAATGATGGAGATAACGGCAAAATGCTACGTATGGCCATAAGAAGTTGAGCATATCTAAAATAGCATAAAACTTAATTCATATTTTCTTTAAACTATTAAAATAATACTAACAAATATTCAAAATCAGTCTGAAATGTTGAAGCATCAACATTAATTGTATGCAATTTATTGCTGGTAAAAAACTTTAGAGTTGTTAATAGATTATCAGATAATACATTTAAATGGCAGTTAACTTCGGATGCAGCTTCAGCTGTTGCGTTTGTGTCCAGTAATGGAACTATTCTTACTACCGCCTGGCATACGGTGGAAAAGTCCCTTAAATGTTCAGCAAAATTTTGCAATTTGATTTTACGAGACAAGTCAAAACTTTTTCCACTGCTAATATCGTTTTCTATGGATTGAAGATAAACAAGTGGTCGAGACCAATGACTAAATACTTGTGCAAATACTGCATTTGGACGAGACTCGGCGATTAAAGCAATACATTCAATGCACTGTGTTAAATATTGTTGCCATTCAGTTTGCGTCTAAAAATAATGATATAAAAACTTTTTAATAACTGAAAAGAAATGTTTATTCAAATATTTTACGTTATCTTCCATAAGCTCATTATCCAGAAGTTCCAATTCAGTCTTATTATATTCAAATTGTGTGCGGTGCATAATTTCGGACACTAACTGATGTATAACGTCATTATAACGATTTAATTTATTGTGCATTGTTAGGCCCTTTATAATAGGAGTCCAAATTTCCAATTTTTCAGTGAAATCGTATGCACCATTTTCTAATAAATACAAAGATAAGATAAAAAATATTAAAACCTCCTAATTACCACATTTATAAATGAAATAACAAATAAAAAATGTAACTTACGAAACACAGTGCAGCAATATAAAGATTTTAAAAACCCATCCAACACCGTGGGCTCTTGCAACATTTTTAGCCAATATTTTGCTGCATATAGACGTAAAAGCTCTCGAAACTTATCCACATAAATTTCACTTTGTTGCTTAGATGTGTTATGTTGATCCAACAAAACATTTATTCCAGACATTAGGGTTACATTATATGGCAACGATTTTTGCAAATATAACATTTCATTAAGTACAGATAATCCAGCCAATGAAAGTTCTTGATGTGAAGAACGCCATTGTGATATATCCAAAATTGACATAAGAAAATATTCTGATATTAAATCTGTCCGTATCCAGGAAACTAAATGTTGAATACAAGTTAACAGTTCTAACACAGAGGAACTAAACAAAGTAAATACATACATTTTTATGGCGAAGTAATAACAATTATAAATAGAGTGGATGGAAAATAAAGAAATATTTACCTTAATTGATTGTCATTAGGCAGCGAAGTGACTAAATTATAATCCATGAGAGTGTTTGATATGGAATGAATGTCTTTGCCATTTATATGACAAACAGCGATTAGTAAGTATTTAGTTAATAATTCCATTACTTCAGGCAAACACATTGACGTGCTTTAAGTACAAAGACACACATATAGAACGCAAAATGGGAATCGAAAGAAATTAGCACAGAAAAGAAGAATGATAGTTAATAAACGGTAAAAGTGAAATTTTTCTCTCAAACTCATTTATTAGCGAGGATCATTGAATTCTTTTACAAGAGATGTTTGTTTTTATACATAAAATTCTGTGTTCATTATAACACTACAAAAAGCGTCATAATAAATCCGATTTCGTATACAAAATTGGAATCCCATTGTTACCAAAATGCGTTCCCGTATTGTATGATTTTTGGTTACATTGGGATTCTGCGAGATCGAAAAATCGATGGCACAATATCGACAACTTTTTGTCCTTACAAACATTAATTTATTTATTCATTTATTTTATTTATTAAATTTCAGTAGCCTCAGAAAAAATAGTGATTGTGTTACAGATCTCAAATTAAACCTTGGTTTGTTTTATAATGATTCACAAAATATGTTAGGTGCTTTCCTTTGTGACCTTGGTCATTTTTATTCATTTATTAAGTGTTATATATACTGCCAATACAATAACAGTTTAACAGTTTAACAGGTAGTATATTGTTTAGTTTTATTAATTCATATTCGTATTTTTTACAAAAATAAAATTGATTCGAATGAAATTTAAAATTAGAACTCTTCTTTTTTTTAAAATATCATAAATATTCAAAAGATTTTGTTATTCGTTCTTAATTCCCAATTTTAATTCTTGATAAAAGCAGTGAAATTTATTGTTGATGGGATAACCTACTTACAACTACAATTAGTGTTGGAAGAATTCCAATCGATTGTAGTGGGGAATGTAAGAAGAGATAAACACACTGTTTATTGTTGATGTTTTTGTTTAAACTTTGATATTGTTACAAGTAGAACTGTTGCTTATAATTCTTATACGCTTAACAGTTTTATTTGGTTTAATATCTTTAGTTTTTCTAAAATCTTTATGGATGAAGTTTCCTGACGATCTGGCCTAAGCAAACAGTGAAATGCGCATAGGAACAGCTTATCCCATCAACAATAAATTTCAGTGCTTTTATCAAGAATAAAAATTGGGAATTAAGCACGAATAACAAAATCTTTTGAATTAAAATTTTGTATTCCCAAAAATTATTATGTTAATAATAAATATTTTAATTAAAAATCCTGTAAAAATCATACGTTTCTTTGAATTACGCAAAGACTTTGAAGTCATTAGAACAATATAAGGCACAAAATTGTAAAGGGTGTTTTTTAGAGTGTCACAACTTTGAGTTGGCATCACTGCTTTATTTGGGCACCCATTTAACAGCAGTTAGTTGCTTCTTGTTTAGTTTCCTTTGAAATTTCATTATGAATCGACTTACACCAGAGCAACGGGTGCAAATTGTTGAAATTTTTAATCAAAACGATTCGGCGAATGGGCTGAAGCACAAATGGATTTTAAATTTCCATTCAAAATTTTATTTTCCGATGAAGCCTATTTCTGGTTGGATGGGAACGTTAATAAGCCAAATTGTCGCATTTGGAGTGAGGAGAATCCACAAGCTTTTGTCGAAACATTACATCCACAGAAAACTACTGTTTGGTGCGCTTTATGGGCTGCGGAGTCATTGGCTCAGATGTCTTCAAAAACGGTGATGGTCAGAAAGCGAAGTTGTTGAAAACTGATATTCCAGATTGCGCCTTCTATGCGCCAGCCGTGGCGGCCACATATCAGAAATCACATTTAAACATTCAGCCTGATTACGGTTGGCGTATACGCCTGAGTCGTTTTTTGTAGTAGATTAAAGTAACACACAAAAAACGACTCTGGCGTATACGCCAACTTCAACCGTAATCAGGCTGAATAACTTCATAAAATTTGCTTTTTAGTAAAGCCCCTTTCATTGTGTATTAAAAATATATTTCCTTGTTTTATTATAATTTAAACGTGTCACTCTACAAAAACATCCTCTATATGTTATCTTAGAGGAAAATATAACAATTCCTTGAAAACAAAATAATGGACATTTTTTAACCCTAGGAGATTCAAGGATTTTGTGGCGCTAAGTGGTACAATGGGAATTGTATAAATGATAAGAACATTCTATTCCGCAATGGCAAATAAAACAGAACAGAAACGCCTAAAAGGTAAAATTTTTTACTCATTGTGCTTGCCTTATCCGTTTCTAGGAAGTCATTGACGGACTTATTTCTAGCACGCAAAACAAAAAAGTTATGCACACATTTATTTGCAAAAGGTCTGCACAGACCTGTTTAAACCTCGTACGGTTAAACAGTCCAGCAAACAAACCAAAATACACATTGGTATTTTCAGAGTTGTAACAAAATCATTCCTTTTTTCATACAAATTGAATCTGTTTAATGAACATGAATGTTTGTATATTTGATTAAGACTTATTCATTTTCAACTTTCATTTAAAGCTAATGTACAAAAACAAAGCACAAAATTACCAAGAGATTTCATTTGTACAAATACATTATTATTCAAATTCGGTTTAATTTTAAACTTACCAGGAATGAAAATACTGTTTTCTGTCGGTATTAACATCTTCTCTATTACTAATTATTTCTTCAGATGTAGTGCGCAATAAACAAATACCCAACACAAAATTTGATTTTACTAATGTTAAACAGTGCATGATATAATTAGGATCTTCATCGGGAAACTCACGTTTGCCCAATAAGGCTATTAGTTGAGCATATGTATCTCGTTGTCTTTTTTGTGATCTGGGTGGCAAGTTAATGTAACCACTCCATAATACTTCCCTTATAAGTGCCCTGTCAGAACTCCCTAATTGCATCCATCGTCGCGTTATTGCATGCTCCAACGTCGAAGTGCAAAAAAACCAAAGAAATTGATTTTGTTCAAATATGCTACTATTACCTACGACAGAGAGGCATGTCTTCCAGGATTCGGCTTGACTTTTAAACGACAATAATTCTGATTCAATTTCCCGCTTGCGGTTATTAGGTGTGGTCGTAGAATAGAATTCACGTAGCAATGAGTCCATCAAAGCCAGAGGGGAAGACTATACAAATAAGAACACAATAAAATTAAATTCGTGTAAATTGATTGTTAAAAACTTCACTTGGTAGTGTTCATTATGGTTAAAACTGATTATTACTCACCATTTTCGGTTTATAACAAGGATTTTTTTTAACTTTTTTTATGGCACAGCTCTCTATCAAGGTTTGTGGGGATGGACGACAATGTCGTCTTTGCGTCGTATGTATTTAACAGAACAGACGTATGTGACTTTGTTTGTGGTCTTCAGTGTGAAAGATTTTCTTGTTAATTATATGTAATATTCTATAAAATAATAAACTATGTATTATAATTTTTGTTTCAACCAATAATTTCTTCCAAATTTCCTATTTAAAAATCACCAGTATAAAATTATGAAAATTCCTTCTCTACAAAAAACCGACTTGAACTAGGTGATAAAAAAAGTACTGTCAAAATTGAAAATATATAGTTGCCATACGTATAAAAAATTGACAAGGTGACTCATATAAATTGTATACACAAAAGAGACTAGACATTAGGGCGATCGATCCATGGCCCAATTAGAAGGTCGCGCGAAACGCCTGCTGATTTTGTGCAGAGTTCGGTTTTTTGCGTGCAATTGTTTTTGTAGCAATTGCTTTTTACATTTCTACCATTTTTTACACAAACAAATGCTTTTGTTCTTTACACTTTTCTCATTTTTTACACAAACAAAATGGGTGTTATTGGTGTAGTATTTCATTTGGCCAGAGTGATGAATTTATGAATGTTATTTTTGTCAAGCTAATAGGGCCTAAATTTCTTCAATGTATGTAAATAAAGTTCAATTTTTAATTACAATATTTTGTTTCAGACGTTTCGTCGATTGCTTGTCGACTTTTTCAAGGGATTGTCTATTTAAAAATGTTGTTGTTGTTTTTTCTATTGTTGGATTGTTATAGTTGCCATGGTTGTGGCCATGGATCGATCAATTCTTTTTTTCTTTGACTGTAAAAAGCTAGCAACAAGGCTAGCAAGGCGAATTAACTACAGATGGTGTCGAAACGTCATCTGATTTTGACAGTTCGAGCTTATTTGTTTTGAATACACTCCCACCTTTTCACCAACATTCACACAATTTGTGTACTTTCATCTAATCGGCTGTTTCCTACTGTGGAAACGTAGGGTAAGGAAACTTTTTGTGAAACTGTCACTTGCTTAACCAAAGTGCAAAACTGATCGCACTTTCCGTACGGGATAAAATGTTTTTTATTTTGTTTTTGTGTTTTTAAATGCATTTGACAGGCTTTTTGTTAATTATTGACAGAAGCTTACCCAAGCTTATGAAAATTATAGTTGGGCCATAAGATTTTCATTAGCAAAGAACAATTTGAGCAGTCCAAAGGTATTCTTGTAAAGTAATTTATAACATCGATGTTGAATCATATGCATCCCTATTCATCAACATGATCAGTGCTGCCAAAAATAGGGAAAAATCCCTACATGTAGAGTTTCTTGATACTTAAATAGGAGCGTAGGGAAAATCGGACTGATTTTTTATATTCGCCAAGAGGTAGGTACATATTTTTTCTCATATTGCATTATAAACGAAATAAACATCAATGTATCCTGTTTTTCAACATCGATGCTTATCGTGGAAACAACGATGTTTTCAAAACGATGTTGAATCCCTATTTCCCTACAAGTAGGGAAAAATCCCTACATGTAGGGTTTTTGATACTAAAATAGGAGCATAGGGAAAATCGGACTGATTTGTTATGTTCGCCAAGATTTAGGTATTTTTTTCTCACATTGCATTATATACGAAATAAATGCTTAAAAATATCTTTTTAATAATATGTGCGTTCGTTTACTTTCCCAGCAAAATCCAGTAGGTGAGTAATATGAAAATTTTACAAATTTATGTGTACACGAACGCATTTCAGTAAAATCCAGTACAAATTTGTACAAATTTTGGGGTAAATGAACGCAGCTAATGATTTAATATTTAAAGAAATGGAATTCTTAAGCCCAGAAAATGTTTTTGCCCAAAAAAAAGATGAGTACAAATTTGATGAATTGTCTTAACAATTTAACTTAAGCATCAATGATCTCATATACATATGAGAAGAGAACAACCGTATACATTTACTTTCTCTGAAATTGTAAAATTAAAATATTTTAAAAAATGGATTTGAAACAGTTTTGGATAAAAATAGTAAAATAAAAAACACTAATAAATATAACAAAAAAATTTCGAACCATTATTGATAACACTGTGATAGAAATTGACACTTTTTTTAGACAAGCTGGGCAATTGTCGTTTTAACCTAATTCGGGTACGCTGAATCCAGTGGTGCTAGCCGTTTTTTTAGGTTAGTTCTTGTTTTCGAGATATACCGTCATTTCGAAAATGGAGGAGGTTGCACATCATATGTTCTCGTAACTCAAAAACGCTTTAGCATATTGAAAAAACTAAAAAAACCGAAATTCCCCAATACAATTTTTGCTAATATGCGCAGTCGTTTTAGAAACATAATTTTTTTTTTTGCGAGTGAGAGTTGCTATAGTGCTAAAATTTTTATCCTGACAAATAAAACACATTGTTATTGGAAAAATTAGCACTTATGATGTGAGAAAACATCCTCAATAAAATATTTTGCGGGAGTTCCCGTCAAACGTCCATAAAAAATACATGTACGTAAAGTTAATTGAGTTTCCGAGTGCAATCAGTTTGATAAACTAATTTACGGATAAAAAAATATAAAAAATAATTTTTCTTACGGTTTTTTACGTATTTTTTTTAAAAGATGGCAAATAAAAATTTGCAAAAATGGGTAGATGAACTTTTAGGTGATTCTGAACTGAAAATTTCATTGGATGACGACTTTTTAGGATATTCAAGCTCTAACGACACCAGCGATGATAATAAAGATGAATCTGATCAAGAAGATTCTTTTCTGGAGGATGATGATGATGCATGTTCTCCAGACATTGAAATTAATGGTAATGAATCAGATGAAATTTGGCACGAGAATACAAAGCCAATACCATCGTTTCCATTCAACGAATCAGGGGGCGTCTGTCGCGAAATAAAAAATGACACATCTCCGCTAATTTATTTATTGACTTCTTCGTGCAATGCCTATGCAAAAAAATTGGAGAATAAAAACACTAAGCCGTCGAGAAGAAAGCGACCTAAACAAATTTTTCCTGAAATATAAAAAAAAGATGAAATGCTTAAATTTCTGGGCTTGTGCTTGTTACATGGTCAGAACAGAAAACCAGCCATTAATAAACTGTATTACCAGCCAATATTTGCGGCTGTGATGTCTGGAAGACGTTTCCAGCAAATTCTTAGATGCTTTAGTTGCCATGAGTCGTTCGACCAAGTTAAATGGACAGGAAAGCTGGAAAAAGTAATGCCCCCGCTTCATTTAGTAAAGTTGTTAATTATTCGCCTTTCAACTTTATTCGAATAATTCAAATAATTGTTTTTGTTCGTTCGATCAAACGAATATATCTTGAAAATTATTCGATTAATCGATGAGAATAACGAATAAAAAAAAATTATTTTTACAAAAAATAGATAAATAGATACATTCGTCCATTCATCTACAACTATGGATAATCTTCCATTTTCTTCTTTATTTTTTCTCAAATCCGCTTTGACTTCGTCTTATTTTGATGCGTAAGACTTTTCATCTTAACTCCATACCGTTGTATTACTTAAACACATCGTAAAACCTTTAATTCTTAAATAATCCGATATTACTTTGGATTTTCGAAAAGCGTTTGCAGACCTACCATCTTCACCCAACCTTCTGCATACAATTTCCTTTATAGCACAACCGCTGTTCTCTTTATGTATTTTTCCATTGGATGAAGTTCAGAATTTTTTTAAGTCGTTGGATAACTTCCACTGCATCGTTTTCAGTGGTGATATTGTGACAGTTACGCAAATGTCAAAGATATACATACATACATACTAGGCTTTTGCACTAAGTACATTTAAATTCAAAAACATTTGCCTTTTAAAAAAATCTCAGAGTAAAGCTAAGTACAAAAGGAAATCAAAGCAAATAAATTAAAAACAAAAAAACACAAAGAAAAAAATTATTCTCTTTATACGCTCAGAGTTCTTGTATTTACTTATTCTTACTCATGCTTTAAACACATTCGAGACAGCAAGCTATCGACTTCAATATGTCAAAACTAGAATACATGTGTGCATATGGAAATGATTATTTTCACGACGACACGGATACAGGGCTGCAGGTTGTTGTCTGTGCTTATTTTGTCGTTGTAGTCAAATTAAACTAATTTCTATTTTTGTCCACTACAAAACAGAAAAAGTGCTGCTAATATAAAAAAATATTTAAAAAAATAAGTGCTTAAAATTTATTTTTTTTTTTTTTTTGTTTAACAGAAAAGAATCGTCTTGAAACAAGAATATTAACTCGGCTCAACACCAAATAGTTATTTATATAATTTTTTTTTATATCCTTAAAAGAAGTTCTATAGGAAAATGTTTTTCGCGCCAACTCTTCTAGTTCAGGAGTTACAGGTCGTAAAAGTTTCAAAATACTTTATCCATATCTCTTTAGGTATAAAATGAATCTATAAAATATGGGAATCATTGGAAAATTCTTTAAAGTGTGTTCCACCTGGCGTTAATGGCACACCGATTAACCAATTAAGAGCCAATTTTATATATTTATACTCCGTGGCAGACTTTTTTTTACAAAATTGGCTTTATCTTTAAATCATGTCGATATAACGATAATTATTTAACCCTAAGATTTTTGCTTAATAAAGTTTTTCTGAATTGCGGTTTTTCGGCGTTGCAGAACACTTATTATTTATGTACATATTACAATAATTCAATCAGCCCAATCATGAATAAGAATTCCCCGGGAGTTTTTTCCCTTTTCCTACTTTTACAATTGAATTAACATAGGAAAAATGAGAGAAGGGAGGAAACTCCCGGGGAATTTTCATTCATAATTGGGATGAATATGTAAGAAGTACATAAATTATTACTAGATATATACTTTTAATCAAACTTTTAAATAAATTGACTAATTTTCCAAAATAAAATTTTTAAAGCTTAATAAATTTAAAATTTTATATGATGAAGTTACTAATAATATGGTATATAAAAGATTAACATCCGTATTTATAACAAAAAGTTAGCCACAGTTTGTATACTACGTACAACGAGCTGCTAACTAGAATGCCGATTAAGCCTAGCAGCTTGTAAGCGCAGAGTTTATTTATAACAAAATTTTGTTCATCTGCTAACTAAAAAAAAATCAACTCTGAATTTTAATGATGCCACATTATATTACTGAAAAATGCAACGAGTTTGAATTAATCATCGCTGGTTTTGTCATTTTTTTGTAAATTTTTTTTGTTTTTTCCTCCACATATAACAAATTAAAAAAGTTTTTAAAATTAATATAAAATAAAAAAAGAAGGAAACATAAAATAAAACAGTAATTGAAATAAAACCAACCAAATTGTTTAACATTAAACAGCTATTTCTTACAAGTTGGCAAACGTTTGGCAGCTGGTTAAAAAGAGTTTAGCAAATCGTTAGCCAGAGTTTGGTAAGTGTATTATAAATAAACTTTGTGCTAACTTCATGCCAAATTTCCATTATAAATAAGGCTGTAAGTGTTCTTCCCTAAAGATATTCAGCCGTATTCATAACAAAAAGTTAGCCACAGTTTGTTCACTACGTACAACGAGCTGCTAACTAGAATGCCGATTAAGCTTAGCAGCTTGTTGGCACAGAGTTAATTCATAATGAACTTTTCTCTATCTGCCAACTTTTAATAAATCAACTCTGAATTTTTATGATGCCACATTGTATTACTCAAATATGCAACACGTTTTGCATTAATTATCGCTGAAGTTGACATTTTTTCCTTTTTTGTTTTTCCCTTCACATATAAAAATTTTAAAAAGTTTTTAAAATTAAAATAAATTAAAGTAAAAGACAGTAAATTAAAAAAAAAACCAAGAAAACTTTTTGACATTAAACGGCTGTTTTTCACAAGTTGGCATGCAGCTCGTAACAAGATTTTAGCAAATCGCTAGGCAGAGTTTATGAATAAACTTTTTGCTAACTTCATGCCAAATTTTCATTATGAATACGGCTGATTATGTTTAAATAAATATGTATATTGACAAAATTTTAAGTTTTGTAGAAAAATCTTTCAAGAAATATTTATTTTTGAAATTAGCCCTTAACGGGCTAATAAATCGGAGTTTTTTATAGATCAAGTGAAGCCATTTCAAAGTAGTTTCTAATAATACCACTACTTCTTAGATCCAGTTTTTACCTAAAAAGTTATTGATAAAGGGTACGTTCGTAAATGCAGTTGTTGGGTATCACTTGCGCAGAAATAAAGTTTAATGTTCGTAAAAGCATCACTTGTAAGAAACTTGGCATCACTCTCATATGTCAAAAGTTTTTATGCAGTAATGCCGCAGCTCTGCAGCAAACTTTGGCAATTATTGTTTCAGTTAATTTTCTGAAGCAATAACTTTTGACAAAAAAGAAATTGTTTAATCGTCATTTATAAGAAAACTGTTACTTTTTGGTTCAATATTTTCAATTAAATATGTCACCTTTATTGTAAAAAGCATTTTTATTATTATTTAATGTTTGCTTATTAAACTTTTGAAACTTAAAAAATTCAAACTTTGTACAGCTGTTGTGCAAAGTATCAGCAACACAACTGCAACTGATAATCACGCATCAGCAACAACATTTTGCATCACTGCAGCAGTGATACATAGTTTTTATGCATTTACGTACATACGTACCCAAAGTGTTTTGAAACTTTTACGACCTATACCACGTGTGTTGAAGGAACAAATTTTCTTAGTTTAAAAGCATTTTATATGTATTTTTTGTTTAATCTGCCGTTTAAATTATATTGTTTATTAGTTAAAAAAACAACAAAATTAAAATATTTTAATTTTTTTTAAATAAATTCATTTGTTGATAATCTTAAATTAAGTTTGAGTAAGAGTCTGCAATTATGCATGTTTTTCCATTTTATAAAAGAAAAAAAAAATGATAGTGGCACCACTGAAATATAAAGACATAGTAAACAAAAACAGCTGTTTGTATTTTTTCAACTGTAGCTGCCGTCTTCAACATAATTCAGTAGCTGACTACACGACTAAAATTTCAGCCAGCAGCATTTGTAGTATTGTGTTCGTGTAGCCTGCTGTGGTGAATGTGTTTAATGCATCACTATAAACAAGTCAAAGTAAACATTTTTTTTGCTAATGTTCTGTAAGTATTTTGCAAGATTCTTATTTTACCATGTGGGTATTATAAGCAATAAATGCAAGCAATGGTTATTGCTTCTAAATTTGTCTTATTTGCAGATTACTAATTTTTAAAATAAAAACTATTACTTTGTTTAACCGCTATTTATATTTTGTTTTTTTTTTTTGGTAATTTTTATGGTTTTAATACAGTATAGTTGAAACAATTGTATTGTTAAGATTTTAAAATTTTCCCACGCAACTTATGCCTTTTGTAAATTTAAATGTCGATATGTATGTAAATATTTTTACAGAAATTCTCTTGGTTTTTATTTTTAGCATTAATTAAGCATTTAACTTTATCTAGGTATATGTAACTATTGATATGTTGATAATTTGTTCTTAAAATAAAATTAAACAAACGCGAAATTTCATAGGTACAAACAAAATAAAACTTCAAAAATACTTAAGTATTTTAGTAAATGGTTTAAGAACTTCTTGTCTCAACTCCAAACATTTGCATGTGCTGGTTTTTATTTTGCTTACTTCTTACCTTGCTTACTTCTTACCATGCTTATTTCTTACCATGCTTAAATATTGCTTTATTTATTTCGTCCAGAAACAATATTTATTGTTTTTGTGTCTTATAATAGAGAACAGAAATTTGCTTTATAAAGAGAAGGTATAATAAAACAAATACACGAAAAAAAGAGAATGTGTTTAAGTATTTGTTTTTTTTACTTTTGCAAAAGCCTAATACATACATATATAATTTAAAAAAATATGTAATGATATATATCATTTATATAAATCAATTCTTTATTATTTACCTTTTTGTAAATTGACTCTTATTCGACCTTTACAAAATTTGATTAGTATTATTATTTAATTAAGCTTTTTTTTTTTTTTTAGTTTGTTAAATTTGTTAAAAATTGTTCAAAAATTCAAGAAAAAAACCCTGAAGAAGGCACACAACGGAGTGCCGAAATATTGGATTACATAAAATTAATATTTTTTATAAAAAAAAGAGACTTAAAGCTTAATTAAATAATAATACTAATCAAATTTACCTTTTGGTTTATTTCTAAAAATCCAAAAAAAAAAAAACTAAATGACAGGAATTTCCGTCCTAAAGGAATTCCCGCCATTTGTTATACATATGCTACATATATTATTGAAAAATTAAGTGCGTGAATTCCCGTAATTTGATCCACAGTTAAAAAAATGGTTTAACATCAAAAAGTAATTTCAATTTTTGGGAATACAAAATTTTAATTTCAAAAGATTTTGTTATTCGTGCTTAATATCCGCATAGGAATAGCTTATCCCATCAACAATAAATTTCAAGTGTTTTTATCAATAATAAAAACTGGGAATTAAGCACGAATAACAAAATCTTTTGAAATTAAAATGGTTTAACGATAAAAAAAAGCAGGAACTACCGCTCTTCATTTTTATATGAAGAAAATATGTGATTCTCTTGGTAGCAACAGCTAAATCCAAGTGCGACCGAAAGGGTTAAAGAATGGAGATAGCGGGTAGGTATGTTAGAAATAAATGTTTTAGATGAAAAATAAAGTGGGGTTGGTCAAACATTTGACCCATCTAGGGTCATCTTAGGCACTGCAGCAGCCAAATTTCGGTATTTCAACCATACAAATATGGAAGCTTAATAAAATTCTTAAATTTTGCCCCTGCAGTGCCAAGGATGCCCCTAGATTACCTTTAGTAATTTTAAAAAACTAAACCGCTTTTGAGTTAAGCGAATATATGTTGTGCAACCTCCTCCATTTTCGAAATAACGGTATATCTCGAAAATAAGAGCTTACCTAAAAAAACGGTTGGCATAATTGGATTCAGCGTACCCGAATTATGTTGAAACGCCATGTGCCCTTGTCTATTTTTTCAACTAGCACAGTGTAACAGTTTGCGAGAAATCATAATATAGTTTTGATCAAATTTACAAAAATTAATTTTTTCTAAAACAACATAAAATATTTCTTTTCAGCAGCATGCCACACCCACAATAAATAATATGTATTTTAATCCAGTATTTTGGATACATTAAGCTTCGTACAGACGGTGGTCAGATCTAACAATATTGTCAGTTTAAAATGTTTTACAACCGTCTGAACGGGCAATTTTTGTTTAACAACCTTTGCAGAAAAAACATTGACAGTCCATTATAACAGCAAAAATTTTCTTTGGCTACTGCCAACACATTGCCAGACCTTACATTATTGTTAGATCTAACCACCGTCTGTAATGTTTGCTATCGAATGGCATGAAAAGTTTTGAAATCGGCGATATCAAAAAATTGGACTTTTGGCCGATGAAATTAAATTTTTAGCCAGTGCGCCGTTAAAAGAAAAAAAAAAAAAAAAATGAAAAATATTTTTAGACATACCTTATCGCTTCACCCATGGCCCAATTAGTAGTTCTGCGTAAAACGATTTCTGATTTTTTGCAGAGCTGTTTTTATCGTGCCATTGTTTTTGACATTTTTGTTCCTGACATCTTTATCATTTTTGACACGAACCAAATAAGTGATGGCCACGAATTCATTTTTCAGGTGGCGTTGAAAGTACAGCAGTCCTACTTTTGTTTCTTAAGGCCCAACCATAATATGCATAGCCTTGCTTAACCTACTGTCAAAAATTAACAAAAAGTTTCTCATATGTATTTAAAAAAACAAAAACAAAATAAAACAAGTTAGAGTGCTATATTCGGCTGTGCCGAATCTTTGATACCCTCCACCGACAGTTCGAATGTTTAAGGAGTAATATCTGTATGATGTCTTTTTATTATTATTATCTTAAACTGTGACGATTTGTTATTAATTATGGTTTTAGGAGACTAAACTGTTCTCCGGGAGTAGGGCATATATGGGGCCTAGGGTAAATTATGTACCGATCTTCACGAAATTTTACAGTGTCATTTCTAGTCGAATAAAACGGACTAGTTTTTGAAGGTGGTGGTTCCACATTTTGATTCATAGATCTGGTCCTACTGAACCGATTTTGCTGAAATTCAACCCCAAACTGCTTAGGATAACTACAAGCAATTTGACACCTAGTTTGTTTATTTCTTTTGATTTTTTCGAAAGTGAGCGTGTTTTCAACAGACGGACAGACGGACAGACAGACGGACATGGCTAAATCGACTTAGAATTACTCAAGCAGCCAGAATATATATACTTTATGGGGTCTGAGATGAATAATAAAAAAGTTTCACACGGAATGACAAACTTAGTATACCCTCTTCACAACTAATTGTGGTGGAGGGTATAAAAAACATTTGATTCCGTACGGAATGTGCGATTAGATTCGCACCTTGCTTAAGCAAATGACAGTTTCATTGAACTTATCAAAAAGTTTCCTTAAGTTCAATATGGTTTGCCTCATATAATTTACATGTATTCGCACGTTTGCTTAAGCCAACTTAAGCACATTATGGTTAGGCCCAAAATGTATTAACAAAGTGACCTCAGTACTACAAAAATTAAACAATAGAAAAAACAACAGGCATTTTGTGGCTAGAATTTAGACGGCAAATGTCAAAATGCCTTATTAAAAAAAGTATATAAACAAAAAAAATGACGACAAACGTCACACACGAAGAAAATCACTGCAAACAGCTGCGCTTGTGAGGTCACTTTATTAGTACATTCTGGTTGGGCCTTTATTTAGAGAGGAATGTCAAAAGCTGATTGTTTTTTTTTGACATCTCGAACAACCATAGCAACAAAAAACAATGTTGTTTTTGGTGTTATACTTGTTGTAGTATCGCCACCACCGTTTACATGAGTTCGCCTTGGCTCCACCCTACTAGAGATGCTTTTAATTTTCTAGTTCTTTTGATTTAATAACAAACAATTTAATAAACTTTTATAATTTTTATTTTATTGAAAAATTCTTAAAATTAAGGTTAGGAGAAAAATTGTATCTTAATTAAGTTTCAGTATCTTAAGACTTCCCCTGTTGCTGTTCTCGGCTAATTTGAAACGACATCTCTATTTTATCTTGTGCCGTTCTTGTAGCAGTCTCGATGTATTTATGTAATTTTTCCTCGAGTTCAGCATGAGCTTGACGGTATTCAATATCCTCGCTATTAAGTTTTAATCCGTACAACAGTAAATCGATAGAATTTATTGGTAAGCACATTTCTGGATTTGTAACTGCAATCGAGTGTTTAAAACTGAAATATTCACTACCCGCTCCCAACATAGCAGAAAGCATTTCCTGTGCCAGTTCGGCTGCTTCTAAGAGTCGACTGTGTCTGACGTACAAATATAAAAGCTCTGAACAGTTAGATAATTTGTAATTGTTATGCAGCCACTGTGGTAGAAACGATTGTAAGCTTAAAAGCTTGTTAGCAACCGATTTTCGTATTTGTGTCGAAGATTCTTCTTCATTGTCCTCCACTAATTTACGTAATAGTGACCAGGCCATGTCCGAAGCTTTATTTCGATGCGGCAAGTCCGCCAGATCATTTTCTTGTAGCCAGTCCCAAGCATCTGTTGGATTTTCATCAGCTGTACGTACGCATGCTGCCGCTAGACTATCAAATATGGGCAAGACACTAATTAAGAATCCCTTAGCTAGTTTTAGGGCAGCGGTGAATAAACCACAACTAGATAAAATCATTGATAACTCTTGGGGTCCTGCATTAATGAATGCATGTATATCCTTCCTGTATTCTGATAACTTTATAAGCGCCTCGGTATGTAACATTTCCTTTTTAATATGTTTTATTTCAAGCACTACAACTTGAGTTTTTGCGATTAAAGTTTGATCATCGTTTTCCTTTTCGTCATCACCGTCATGCATAGCATCTTTAGAAGGATTGTTAACATCGTACTCATCCCCTATAACAGGTTTAGCAATCCAACGATAACGTTCATCAATAAGATGTAAACAGTTCAAGCAGACCAATAGCGATGAAAAACGTTTATGAAGTGATTCTAAGCTGTCGCCTTCAAGTTGATAACGCATTGACTGTTCGTACATTATAGCAGAGGCTTAAAAAATATTGAATTAAATAAATAATTATGTGGTATATAAATAATAGAGTGGCTCTGAAACACTTTCAGTAAGATGATTTAAATAAACTTATAAAATCGGTTCAAAAGTATGTATTTAAAATTGTAAGTAAAAAAGCTTGAAAGTTTTTTAAAAAATTTAAGTTTTGATGCTTAAATATGACTTACATAACAATTTTCAATTGTGTAGACTAGTAAAATTTCAACTTACCTTTCCTCATGTTTCCGTTATTAACATGAAAAGCATATAGGAAGTCATAAATTTCATTCTTCTCCATCGATTGAGATCGAGCCCTTGACTCAACAATATTTTCAAATTCCTCATGCAGACCAACATAGGGAAAATGCATTAATAAATCATATCGTTTACGGTTAAACAATGTAATAACCAATTGACGCAAACAGTCCTTCCGTCGTGACAATTCTGCATTGTATATTAATGAATGATAAGCTTCCTCATAATGTTCCAGTAGGAGATGATTATTGAATACAATTGACTGAAACATTGGTAGTTGTGGGTCACTTTTATCAAGCAAGCCAATAGCTACCTGGGCCATTGATATTATGTAATCCAATGCGTTGTGTTGTTCAAAGAGCTGTATGACTTTCAGGTAATATTGAGCTATGCATTGGTTAGTTACTTTTACTTGAAACTTGTCGCTTTCAATGTCGGTAAGGTTTTCTGCAATGGAAGCATAGGGAGTATTCCTTAGAATTTTCTCAGCAAGAAATTGTTCTTTAACAACACCCTTTGCCGATTGTAAGAACAAATCATAAGCCTTGTGAGATTCACCACTATCGAGTAATGTGACTGCCAAAATGAATTGCCGAGAGCATATGTTCCATTCACACCAGTTGTTGAGTAGACGCACGTAATCTGCAATGATTATGTGCTGGCAAGTGCTAAATACCCACTCGCCAAAAACGAAATTAAAGGAAACAGCCCAAATCAATTGGCTGACTATAGTGGATAATGGCATTAGAGTTTGTTGCCAACTGACGTTATCAAGAATTTTAAAATTGTTTGCGTACAAAGCCAAAGCAGTATAAAGTCCCTTAGCATTCAGAAAGACCTGCAGCAGTGGAGCTGAATTACACTTCCCACTATTTGTATAAATTCGCCCAGCTCCAGAAGTCAACTGCAAGAGATTCAGTCTTTGCATAGACGTTTCCATAGCAGCTGCTGTATTAATATTAACAGGAGTTTCTGATATCCATACCATAACGTAATATGATTGAAGAAATATTAGAACGTCGGGCATAAATTGGGAACGTAAACATTCTAAAATATCGACTGGCAAAGAATGAGTATCGATTAAAATTTGTTGCAACAGTAAAAGATTGCGACAAATAGCAAATCGTATCAACGCATTTTGTCGTACAGTTTCTCCCAACAAGGATATACCAGCTTGACTTCCAAAAAGTGCACCAAAAGTCATAAAAACTCTGGTAGTGTGATTTAAATTAGTAAAATTTGTATGCATAGTTTCGGGATTACCATTATCCATGCGCAAAATATCAATTAACATTGACATTGCATTACGCAAATCTTTGATGGACTGAATTTTTTGCCTAATGACCACCAAAAAATTTGATGGTAAAAGTTCTTTTTCATTATCTCCCGCCAAAAGTTCTTGAGTTAGTTTTGCTATTAATATATTTGGCATTTCCAACTGATATAATTTGCGATCAGTATCTATTTTAACATCTTCTGGAAGCCATTTTTCTATTTGACCCAAAATTTCCACCAAGTTTACTAAATCTCTTCCTTGACGTTCATTATCGGGAAAATGTAACGGAACTACAATATCTGCATCAACATCTTCACCAGCAAGCATTAAATGTTCTATAGTTTCACATGGTCTAAGTAGAGCAAATGTGTTCTTTTTTACTACACACACTGCATCCAAGGGTTCCAATATTAATAAACCAGTGGGTTGTGAAGCTTTCATATGATATTGCTCACAACAGGAATAGAAACGTTCCCATAATCTTGTAGATATTTCTAAATAATCATCATCCGAAACATCAAAATCTTTAACTTCATTTTGAATTTCGTCTTCGATGGCTTGACAAACGTGTTCCTTCAGCAAAGTCATAGTACAATGTTTTCCCTCAAAACGAACATTTGATCTACGAAACATCTAAAAGAAAAAAATAAAGCGATACCTATAAACTAAACAAACAGTTTAAGTCCATCACTTACAAATAAAGCTTTTGCTATAACGGTACGTTCAAATTTTCCGGGATGGAAAATATATGAACAATAGGCTTCTCTTGGATCCATACCTTGCTCCATACCTAGACAATAACGGTCTGGTGGTGGCTCCATAGCTGCCGATACCCAATTCATACCCATTCCCCGTACAAGTGAAAAACTTGATATACTAAATTCACCCTCTGCATTACTCCATAACCCCCATATTCTAGAGTCGCAAACATCAAAGTCGGTTAAATCCAATTGAGGGGCCGATATTATTTTACGTCGTTGTAAATTTAATGCGCTGTTATTTCCCGAATTCATTTGCAATTGGAGGCACACAAACTCAGAGCCAGACGAATGTGAAAGAAATGCACAAAAACTTGTATCGTTAATTTTTCTTAATGCATTACTTTGAGCTGTAATTAAAAAAGTTATTTATTATTAAGAGTTATATCTTTCTAAACAAATAAACTTACGTCCTTGCATTCGCTGTTCACTGCCCTCTCGTACACAGTTAATGGAGCAAACTATTTGCATAATAATAGTTGACCAAACACGTAAGTAATCGTTACGGTATAGAGCCAAAAGTAAAATTTGATTGTTAATACAGGTAAATACCAAAGAATTCGCATGGTCAGAATCAGATGTATCCGTTTTACCACTACAATACAAAATTGTTTTAAATACATTTTTTTAGTACAAAATACAGTACGAAATGAAAAAATAATGAGTACACATTACATACAGGGATGTGCTGGATATCGAAAACGCAAGAATTTGGCAGTCGTTTTTAATACACTGAATCTAATTTTTGTTAAAAAATTCTATTTAATAGAGAAACATTTATATAATATTTGTCATAAAATTCTTTTATTACAGAAATATTATTAAAAAACGACTTTTAAAATTCTTGCGTTTTACGTTTACGATTTCCAGCACACCCCTGATACATAATTGTAAAATTAGGTACCTAGTAATGAACCGTTTGTAACAAAGCTAAAATTCTTTTTATAAAATACATAAACGATATTTAAGGTCTTATTCATAAACAATATTCCATGCTTATAACAGGTTAACCTTTAATAAAACTGAAATATTTTTTATGAATAAGGCGGTTAATATTTTAAAACTTACGTTAATGCTCCTTTTATATTAGAAAATAGTCTCGGCATAATATGATGTTCCTTTAATTGATGACCAATTGTATGGCCGGTTGAACAGTTCATTGTATACAACATCAACAGATTTTGGCAGGCTAAAGCAAAATAGGCCTCTTCTCCATTCAACGATAAAAAACTAGCAGCAGCATGAGGTATTTGACTGTCTAAAGTGAAAGTGAAATAAAGTACATTTTAATTAAAACGAAATCTTCTCAAATTAAGTAGTTAACTTTAAAATCATTTACTTGATGGACCCAAATTATCTATAACATAAAAACTACTTGGATCACGGGCAGCAGCTGCATTGGCGTCTTTAAAAATCGAAAATGACTGCAAGTCATTAAAATCCACAGAAGTACTATTTCCATTTCCTGTTCCGAAATTTTCTGTACACGAACCATCACCTACTGAGTCCGGATGAGGAAAGCATATACGATGAAGGCTGCACACAGTGCTAACCAGCAAAACAATATGTTTTCCCTGCTCAACAATATTAACAGCTATGACAGGGGAATCTGTAAACTTGTAGCGAATACTATTTTGATATAGATTGAAATCCAAACTTATTTCTGACAATTCCAAGACGTCTTGATATGAGCGCCAATAAATATAGCGATTGCGATTGTGGTTTAACGAAACATTTTTATAGCAATAACCACCAGCTTTTTCAGCCACTTTAATGTCCTGCAAAGTGCTGTGGGTACCACCTAAAAACAAGAAACATAAACTGCCAATTACTTTCGATTGAAAAGATGAATTTTGTGCTTACCCGTGTTTAATATTATTTCATGCCATTCTTCTTGGCATGAATTTGTTGTAATGACTTCGCGATAACTTAGACTTTCCATTGATAATTAATCAATAGGTTTTACTTAAAAAATTGTTTAAATATGTTTTAATTTGGTGTAAAAAATAATAATTAATCGGCGGCAATTTTTTAACATAACCTAATATTGAAATGTCAAATGTGTAAATAACTAGGAAGTGTTCCGTAGTCTGGAGATTTTTTATGGTGTATTCAGGGTTACCGGTCGATATTTTTAAAAAGTGCCACAAAAGATCGTTTTATAAAAATACAGTCGAACCAAAAAGTCGTTTACGTTCATAGTATTTTACATATACTGTTTGTCAAAAGTTACATATATTCAAAGCTGTGACGAAGGCTGCACATGATTTCTAAGCAATTAACTTAAAAGATGTCATTAAGAAAACAATTTATAAAAACAAACGAAAAATGTTCTCTTAAACAAATGGAAAGATAAAATTGAGAGCATTTTGCCCCGAAAATATTAAAAAAATCCCAAACTACAAAAAATAACCTTAAAAAGTTAATATTTTTATTGATTTTTTTTCTGACCAAATTTAACATTTTTTTAAAAAATAATAAGAAATCCCCAAAAAACCCCACATAAAAAATTTTAATTAAAAAATTATTTTACTTTGTTTGTAGCGACTGGTTTCGGCATGTTTTTTTTAACCCTTTTTATGCGCATCCAGTGAGGAATAACAAGCAGAACAATATGCTATTTTGAAGACGAATGGGTCAATTTATAAGAACTTGGAGCTTGTTCAATCCGTTTTAGCCATCCTTAAAATCAACAATAAGAATACATATTTACCAAACTTTATTTTATTGTCTTTCATATTTACTTATTTTTGGGGAAGACATATTTGCTTGAAAATTGTCTATAAAAAATTAAAAATTGTTTGTGTTTTCAACGGTTTTAGATTTTTTTAAAATGTTTCTTTTTTAAAACACTCACTCAAGAATAATGGGTGGTATTATTGATTCAGCACGGAAAGGAAAATTCGACGGAAATAAATATCGATCGATATGCAAATTGCAATTATTCATTCCCGCGGTATAAACTTTCCGCAATAAATTTTTAGCATCCCTGTTTTAATAATTTCTAAGTTGATACTTGCTCTGTTTCTTTTTGGGTAAAGTTCGTGCAAATGAGAGCAAGCATAAATTTATCTCATAAAGAGATAAAATTACACAAAAGTACGGGAACAGAAAAAACACAATTTAAAGCACAAAATAAAAATTCAGTGTTTTGACAGTCTTTAAAACACAAAAAAAATTTGCGCCACTTTTGAAAAATTTTATGTTGGCTGTAGAAATAAACTACTTTTAAAAAAAATAAAACAAAACAAACACTTTTACAAGACCTATCATTTTGTATCCCTAATATTTTAGTACAAAATTATCTATTTAAGTATATTATTTGAATCATGAACTTTAAATCTTTGCTTTTTTTGTGTTGTTTATGTTTTAAAGCTGTTTGACAATTTACACAATTTGCGCGAAGAAAAAGTCTGGGCTGTTTCGTGCAAGAAGAAGAAGAATTTTATTCTCTCAAACCCGCTCTCATTTGCACAAATTTAAAGTACGGGAACGCGTTTCGTCCAAATTGGGATCCCAAAGTAGAGTAAAGAAACAGAGCTATTATGTCAGCTGTTGGTAAAAACATTTTAAGCCAGTTGAAATTTTTGTACGCAATAATTTTTTTATTAAATTTATTTCTGTAAAATATACAAATAATATAACAAATAATTAATAAAAATAAATTTTTTTAAATAACAAAACTAAATGTTTTTTTTTAATATTTCTTACATTTTTATTCCTTCCGTTAGCTTCTCGCTGTAAAATTTTAACGTAAGCAAAATGGCGAAAAAATCTATATTGCGGTTTCAATAATATGGCAATACCACAATGGTAGAGATGATACCGCAACAACGGAAGGATACCGCACAAACTGAATAAATAGTTACAAATTTGGCTTCCGCACAAAAATTGCTTTCCGCACTTGCGGAACGGAATCAATAATACCACCCAATAACTTAAGTTTATTAAGTACCGTTTACACACTCAACAAAAATGTTAATCTTAATGTGGACCCTTTACACCCTATAAGCAGTTGATAGGAGTAAGATAAAAGTTTTGCTACTTTTTTTCATAAGCGTAAATAATAAGAGAAGGGAAACTATTTATTAAAAATTTATAAAATCCCCAAAAAATCACCGATTGTTTTTATAAAATCCCCAATCGCCATATTACTTTCCTTGTCCTTTTTGCTTGCATGAATTCCCCAACTTTGGGGATAAGTCCCGAAATCTAGCAGCTCTGATTTAGAGCAATCTCATGGTCAACAGAGCTACCGTTGAGAATTTTGAAAAAGTCGTTTTTGAAACAAAAAGTCGCACAAAAAAGTAATTTCTTCAAATTTAAGTCTCACAATTTTTTTAAACATTTTAATTACCACTAGGGTGGCAATTTGGGTTTTATTTCTTTAAATTTGCTTCAGTTAAAAAGACATTTTTACTTACAGAACAAATTGCTTTCGTTAATAACTTTTTTTGTATTTTCGCACAAGTTAATTACTTGGCATCCAACCTTCTATTTCAGTATCTAAAAAAAATTTTAAGTTGATAGCATGGACTCACAAGTTTCTACTTTTAACCTTTTGGTTAAGTTATTTTTCATTAATTCTAATTTTGAAAAAAACTTGTCAGCACACACACTGTTGTGCGGTAGAGTTAATACATGCGCTGCTTATTAGTCAAAATTAAGGGACAATGATTAATTAAAAGCAATTTTTAAGCTTCCTACTACATGCAAAAATGGTTAGCATTTGTACTTTTAAAAATATAATTGTGTGATTTTTGATTGGATTTACTTTCTAACAACTTAAATTCGTTAATAAAAGCCTGTGTCACTTATAACATTTTTAAATAAAGGTATGTGATCAATAGCGGTGAAAAAGTTGGTCTTAAAACGCTTTAAATAATAATGCCGATCATCCTAGATTGGCATGGAAATTAAATGAACATGATACAAAAAAGGCATATACAGTACAGTTCCGTAGTTGAAATTGTCTGGATACAAAATAATCACCTGATCAATCGAATGAGGTTACATATTCCGGGGAATGTTTAAAACAAAATTGATATTTTTAAGGGAAAATATGTGAAATTATGCAGTGTAAAAAAAAGTAGTTCACTTACAAAAAATAGTCGCAAAAAGTTGGAAAAAGTTGCAATATTAACGATTTTGAAAAAGTCGCACAAAAAGTATCAGAGCATCAAAAAGGTTGCAAATTGCAACTACAGTCGCACAACGGTAACGTTGATCAAGATAGCATCTATAAGTCTGGCAGCTATGAATTTATAATGAAAAAATTATTCACATTGGTATTGCCAACCAAAATTAGTCTGATTGACAGAAGCGACTTTTTAGCGCTCTGTCATTTCATATTTTTCATCAGTATTTTGCAAATAAACAGTTGATAAAAAAAAGCAACATAAGACGAATAGTGTTTTTTTAATATTTATTTTCACATTTTTATTAGAGTTTATGGTTTGTTAATATCCCGGAGACTTATTGCATTATTAATGAATCGATTGGTTAACAGTCCTTCGAAATTTTATTTACCACTTCTTAAAATTTTTCAATATGGGAAAAACTCAATTTTGCCGTATTTGCCGAACAGAAAAGAATCTTAAATATACGACAAAGGAGTTAAGACAATTAAATAAAAAACAATTGCTTTTGGCACATGCGACACAACAGGGTCAAGCAAACAGTAGGGCTTCTAAAAAGGTAAGACTCATTTCTTTGCCTGACCGAGAACACACATACCAATACACTATTTTATGGATATTGTATATGGGTGATTTCATATTAAACAATGCAATTCTTGTTACTGGTTTATACAAATTTTGGAATTTCCTAAACAGCTTTTACTCACCACACCCACATTGGGTAATATCTGCCAGGTTTGTGATGAACGCATCCAAATTTTTCATCGTTTAGATGATGGTGGCCATGATAGCAGCAGTGATGTTGAAATTGAAGTTATTCCCAATACAAATGAAAAACTGCCAATGAGTCTTGTTGACTCTTTATCTAATGGAGATTTTCTTCAACGAGCAGAACGTCCAGAAACACCGGTCATTGTAGACGATGATGACATGCTGTTTAATATTTTTATGCAAAAGTTTGATCAAAAAACCCAACTGCAACGCCAACCAATGGATTCATCATTGGCTCGACAGCAAACGGAGGGACAACTTGCCAATCAATTTCATACAACTTATACTCCCCCGCAATCTACAGAAGGTGGTAGTGAAGGTGATGAAGCTAAAGTAGTAGAGGTTTTATCATCACGCGAAAGCACTCCCGCACTGTCACAATCATTGCCTCCACCTTCTTCAGGGTCTCATCTGGTTGATCCACAGGGTCATCGAATAGTGGCCATTATAGACTTGGACGACTTAGATGAGAATGAGCAAAAATATGATGAAGAAAGACATAGTGGTTTATTGACTCCAGCAACAAGTTCCTCTAATGTATTATCATTTACAGAAAAAATTGAGAACAGGTCTGTCTCTCTAAAACCTTCCAAAAATTCAAATGTTGTAAGTCCGAGTGTGAATAAAACTTGCAAATCTTCCCAAGTAGAAGAAGATGATGATGAAATTGTGTTTCGGAAAGTGGATACTGAAAGGGAAAAATCTCCCGTGTCAAAAAAGAAAAAACGTAAAAATTACGATGAAAAAGAACTGAGATTGGTAGCCAGTTTGAGTTTAGTTTCAAGTGATTCGGAGTCAGAATACAGTGAGAGAAAAATTCAAAAACTATCAACTTCTACTGTAGCTGAAACTTCGTCGTTAGTAGTAAAGAAAACTTTTGATTGTAACATTTGCAAATTAAGATTTCTTGATCATGAGAGCTTCACCGAACACGAACGAGATCATCAAGAAGTAAAGTGTACATTGTGCCAGGTTTCTTTTCTACAAGTCAAACGCTTAATCCATCATATGAGACGTAAACATCGAGAATACAATGGTGATGTTCTATTAGAAAAGCCACGTACTGGTCAGGATAGTTGCATGACCATTCGTTTGCGCTACATGCAACGTACAACCTTTTACGAATGCCAGTTATGTGGTCGTATTGACGACGTGTTTAGAGAACATAAAGAACACATAATAGAAAAACATCCCAACGAGTCCAAATCCCTTAAAGATCCTATAATGAAACAACTAAAATGTCCAGTATGTAAAGCAAAATGCGGTGCTCAGTATTTGTCATTG
This sequence comes from Pollenia griseotomentosa, assembly GCA_963931875.1. Classification (NCBI taxonomy): domain Eukaryota; kingdom Metazoa; phylum Arthropoda; class Insecta; order Diptera; family Polleniidae; genus Pollenia; species Pollenia griseotomentosa. The sequence goes on along the minus strand of OZ007563.1, from coordinate 9,379,475 downwards.
TGTCGACACATAATAAGTTCACATGGGTATCGGGAGTACAAAAGTCATTTGAGAGAGTTGGTACATGTGAGTGCATTCGGTTGGAATGCAGCACGACAACAAGAAGTAGCTAAAACGGCAAAAATATTTCAATTTATAAAAAGGAAAACGTTTTTCTTCGAATGTAAGATTTGTCGTAAAGTGGTGGCCGGCTACCTAAATCACTTAAGACATGCCAATGAACACCAAACATTTGCCATTAATAAGACCAAAGTAAAAAGAACTGCCTCTAAAGAATTCATAGAAACTAAAACCGCCCCTATTAAAAGCTTGTTAAAAACCACAAACTTGAACAAGTTAATTGAAAATGTGCGAAATAATAAAGAAAGTTTATCAAAAAAACTGGGAAAATTGGATATATCAAAAAATGTGGTAAATAATAAAAAATTAAAAAATAAATCAAAAAAATTAGAAAAAATAATAAACAAATCTAAGAAAATACTAAAACCCATTAAAAATGATGTACAAAAACCCAAATTTAAATCAAATCAAACCGAAAAAGAGAAGAAACCGCCTAAAATAAAAATAGTTAAATCCAAAAACCATGGATCTGTAGCGGAAACTAAATCTAAAAAAAGTGTGCAAATAAAAAGTAAATTAAGCCCAAAGAATAGGGAACTACAGAAACTACCAAGTGGAGAAAAATTAACCAAAGTAAAACCTAAAAGAGAATCAAGCAAAAAAGACTCTGAAAAAACTAAAGATAAATCAATAAGATCAAAAGTCAAAGGCACTGAAACTTTAAAGTCACAACTAAAAAAAATTAAAGTTAAAGCCGCTATACGGCAGATCGATCTGCAAAAATATAAATGTAAATATTGCTTGAAAAGGTTTAAAGGTTTTCGTTTATATAATTTACATCTTCTACAACAACACAAAGAAAGTGAGTACACTAAATGTAACAAATGCAATAAACTTTATTCAGATTCCTTTAACTTGGAACAACATATCAAACAATGCTCACAATTATTCTCCACACTCAAACATAAACGTAAATTCTCAAAAAGAACCTCATTAGCAGAAAACTCAACAGGAAGTTTTCCACCAAGTGTAACAAAAGTGCCTGAAAAGTGTGATATGAGTTCAGAAAATTATTTATGGCTTAAAGACTTGTTAAAATTGAAAAATTCACCCCAAATTAGTGATAGTCATAAAAATTGTATTGGATCAACTGATACTGCCTTCTTCATACAAAAACAATTAAACTTTCAATGTCGTTATTGTCTGCATTTTTTTGTCAATAACAAAGACTTGGAAGAACACAAAAACGAACATCATTTACAAAATCCTGATATTTTTATTAAATATAAACCACTTAAAACTAAAAATATAAATAAATGAATATTAGTTTGTATTTTAGTATACATATGTATGTTATTATTATGTTTTTAATAACTTTAACAAACACATTTTTTTCATGCTGAATTGGGCAATTGATTTTCTTACATTTATAACTACATAATACATTTAACTAACTATGTAGTTTAATTATTTTATTTTATAATTCTCAAACATTTGCTAAATTTTATGTACCAACATTCTTATACATAATTAAATTTTAGGATTATTTTAATTTAAATAAAAGCAAATGTAAGATACCTATTCCTCTTTTTAAATTGGGAAACAAAATAAAGCTGAGTACTTCAAGTTTACCTCATTTTTATTTAACTCTCATTTTTTAGAGTAGGAATGTGCAATTAATCAGCAAATTGAAAAGAGTAATTAAACAGAATTTTGATTAATTGACTAATCAACATTTCTGGTTAATTAAATAATTTTATTTTTTAAAGGAATTTATTTTGAAAATTTTTTTAATTTATTAATCAAGAATTTAGTTAATCAAATTTTTGAATAATAGAGTAATTGATTAAAAATTGAAGCTCTGTTTCCTTACTTTTTGGTTAAAGTTCGTGAAAATGAGAGTAAGAATAAATTTTTCTCATAAACGGAAACACAAAAACCCAAATTGTTAACACAAAGCCGAACGTCAAAGTTTTTTTTATATGTTTTGTGATGCAAAACGTTTTATTTTATTTTATTTTTACAGCAAATTTTTTAAAATTCTCTTTAGGAACACCAGGTTTTTGTTTGCCTTTTTTTATTTTGTTTGTGCTATAAAAGCTGTTTGAAAATTTGCGCGAAGAAAATTCTGGGCTGTTTCGTGCAATAAGAAAAAGAATTTTATTCTCTCAAAGTACGGGAACGCTTTTCATGCAAATTGGGATCCCTGTATCTCAAACTGGAGTAAAAACTAATTTTGATTATGCGATATATGTGATTAATTGCACATTCCTTTTGCAGACTCTTCCGTGCCTAAAATACTAATCTTAAAATCAGAATATAAAATGTTATCCAATAAATATAATAAAATTTTTTTAATGCAATTTTATCGTAGTACCTACATTTATTTATTTTATCTATTAAATAAGAAAAATTATTGAATTAAATACATATAATTTTTTTTGTTTTAAACATAGAGTACATATTTTAAAAAATATAACAGATTGTTTTTAATGATGGGTGGGTGAGAGGCAAAAATTAACGTTAAAATTGTTATTGTTTTTTTTTTTTTTATTTAAAATATATGTACGTACCTTGTGATTGAACATGTAGTAAAATTTATATGAAAAGCACTCACTTGTGTTTTAAAAACAGCAAGATAAATGAATCGTGCAAAAAAATAAATAAGTCAAAATAATATTAAATTGCATATAGAAATTTGTTATCCGTGGGAAAAAATATACACTAGTATTTTTAAAAAAATCCTCCTATTTCGACAAAATATTTGAATTTTTTTTAAATAGTGTAAAGAAGTGTTAATTAAAAAAATAAATAAATTTTAGGTTAGGTTCAATGGACGAGGACGGCTTACTTGGGTCTTTATAGCGGTCCCTTTGTGATACCCTTAGCCAGTGACACGAGTCAGCCAGTATTCACCAGCTTATTCCTCAGAGGTCACTACATTCTCGAACCACCCCGACTCCCTGCAGAACACAGAGATCTATTTCAGTACTATACTAGATATATCGTCCAGACATGGCAGTTCAGCTGCCGTATTTTGTAATTCGCTTAGCTAAAGCTTTTTTTTTTTTTTCTTTTTTTATTGTTCTTAGGTTAATGTTATTAGTATGTAATACATATTTATATTTTGGCCTGGAAGGCTTTGTATTACTTCATTAATTAACTGCCTGTTTTTAGAAAACGTAAACAAGTGAGTGAGTGAGAATTTATATTGAAAACAACAATAAAAAACGAAAATTTGTTTTTGTTTTCAATATAATTTCTCACTCACTCACTTGTTTACGTTTTCTAAAAACAGGCAGTAAATAAATAAATAAATAAATCTCGATCGTTAAAATTCCTTAGAGAATACAAAATTTAAATATTTTAGCGATGACATTAAATGCTAAAATTGCGGCGAATTAAATTTGTATTGCATTGCCAAATTTAGCAATGCACGTTACTGAATTACATTTGTAGCCAAAAATGGCTAAATCAACTTTATAGATTTTTAGCGATAGAGATTAAGCTTTAGCGAATTACGGAATACGGCTGCAGATCTCCCAAAATGCCTAAACCAAATGTCCCTGAGACCGGGGCTCCGGCAGAGAAAGTGAAACACCGACTCTTCCTTCTCCTCATCCAGACAACTTTTACAGTAGTCATTATAATTAAGACCCATTCTTCCCGCATGAGCTCCTATCACCCAGTGACCTGTAATGACCGATATCACTGTCCTTATCTGGTCCCTAACAAGACCGTGTAGCACGCGAGTTCTCGCCGCGTCGTAGGCAGGCCATAGAGTCCTTTCCATCAAGCAGGTATGCTCCTCCTGCCATCTCTCCTGAGCCCTTCTATACTACTCACGTATAGAAGCCCTGTTTGGCCAGACTGTGCAGTTTGGTTGCCCGGCATCTACTGTGCCCTGGTACCTATGCCAGCGTTACCCTGGAATGTTCCGCGGTCTCATTTAGAGACATCCGGCATTCCACTGCCAGAGCTGCAATGGCAGCCTTGCTCTCCGTCAATATATATATATATATATATGAAATCCAGAAAATTAGTAGGTGCTGTGAAAAATAATTTCCCTCTCTACAGTCCCCTCAACAGAAACAACCGCATTATTTCCCTGACAAACCCCAGTAGATCAGCCGGATTACATCCAGCGATGCACCCCAGTTCGTCGTGAAACCTTTCTCCCAGCCACTTCTGTCTGAGACCCTGCATCCTAGGACAGTGGCATAGTACATGCTCGACTGTCTCCAGCTCCTCTGATTCATCGCATAATCTGCAGAAGTCCGGTATGGTGTTGTCCCATTTTCCCGTAAAGGCCCTAACAGGACAATGACCCGTCAAGAACCCTATAAGCGTTCTAAGACCACCCCTATCCAATCCCAGTAGAACCCTGGTTGCCCCCGCGTCCAATCTGGGCCATAGTGCCCTAGACACCCTGCAATCCACTATGTCCCCCCAGGATCGGTTAACGTCATCACGGAACTTTTCCCTTATCACACCAAAGTAGTAACATAGGGGGCTTTACCCCCCTGTCCCTTACCACTAAGTCCATATTCGAACCCGCCCTCGCCAGTTCGTCAGCCACCTCATTTCCATCAACCATGCAGTGTCCGGGTACCCAACACAGCCTTACATTGAATGCCTCCATGAGTTCCCTAAGAGCATTTCTACACCTAGCGACCAGGCGCGATCGCACCGTATAATTTGTCAATGCCCTAAGCGCAGCCTGACTATCGACGTAAATTGTCACCACAGATCCACCCACGATGTGTTCCAGTATCACATCCGTCGCCCTCCAGATCGCTAGGATCTCAGCCTGGAAGACACTGCACTCATCGGGGAGTCTGAATGACCTTTTCACATCGGTGTCCGCAATATATACACCGGCACCAGTGCCGGTTTCCATCTTGGATCCATCCGTAAATACTGCCCACCCCTCAAACAGTCCGTTGGACCCACTCCAATTTTCCCTATCCGGGAAGTCTACCGGTGGTGTTGCACCAAAGTCCAGGGTCATAGTCTTATGATCCGAAATACCCCCAAGAGTATTACCCTGACCAAGCAGACCCATCTCGTACAAAATTCTCGTGTGATCATCCCGCCTAGGCCTAACTAAAGAAGACTCGTAAAGTCTAAGTAAGTTCCTAGCGGCCACACTCCTCACATAATGTTCAATAGGGGACAGATATAGTAGGATGTCCAGCGCTGCCTGCGGAGTGCTTCTCCTAGCGCCTGTAATGCCAAGAGATGCACTTCTTTGAACCTTGCTGAGCATCTTCCTATAGCTATCCACTTCCAACGCACCCCACCAGACAGTGCATCCATAGGTAAGTATAGGCCTAACAACCGATGTGTAAATCCAGTTTACCATATCTGGCCTCAGACCCCAGGTCTTACCAATGGAGTTCCTGCATGTGTAGTATGCATTGAGTCCCCTTCTCATCCTCTCCTGAGTATTTCTCTTCCAAGACAGTTTGCAGTCCAGAAAGTTACCCAAATACTTTGCTCCGCCCGATAGCGGTAACTCGACGCCATCTAGCACTGGCCCCCTAAATCCCTCTATCCTATACCTTCTGGTAAATAACACCAGCTCAGTCTTCACAGGGTTAACACCCAGTCCCCTATCCCTTCCCAAGCCGAGAGTTCGCCCAGCATCACCTGCATAATTTCCCCGATCGTGGACAGAAACTTTCCCCTGACCAGAAGAACTATGTCGTCCGCATAGGCAACAATCTTCCTGCCCATGGAATCAAATGATCTAAGAATCCCGTTGACCGCAAGCAACCACAGTAGGGGTGATAGAACCCCCCCTTGTGGTGTCCCCCTGGTAACCCTCCTCCTTATCACATGATCCCCCAGGCTCGAGTTTATAATCCTACTGCCAAGCATGCAGACTATCCACTCTACCAGAAAGTCCTCAACTCCCAACTCCAACAACGAATCTCTAATCGCCTCAATCCTAATGTTATTAAAGGCTCCTTCTATATCCAGAAACGCGGCCAGAGTATATTCCCTATGCCCCAGACCGTGCTCAATATAACCCACCACCTCATGTAACGCGCTCTCAATATTACTCCTGAGATAGTAATCTATTAGCCTCTCAAGAGTCTTCAACAAGAAAGAAGACAAAATAATAGGTCTAAAATCCCCCGGTTTCGAGTGGCCTGCCTTTCCAGCCTTGGGTATAAAAATCACCCATGGCCGGAAAAATGCCATCCGGACCCGGTGATTTATATGGGTCGAAAGTATTTACCGCCCACACCAGCTTTTCCTTTGTGACCATTTCCTCGACGCAAGCGGAAGCATAATCCGATGTCATGGACATCACGTCCCATTGACCGTCGTCCATACTTCCGGTTTCCCTGCACCCGGGAAAGTGCGTCTCAACTCAGCCAGTTAGTTGCCCGCCTTATGGCAGAGATTTTCGCCTGCAGTACACTGCTGCCATCCGGCAGCCTTAAAGAGACCCTCATGCCCAATTCTTCGATGAAGAAACCTTCACCTACTCTACTGCCCCTCTTGGAACCATCAGTGTAGACTCTTAGGGCCGGTTCCAGAGGTTGCGTGTTATCGAACAGCTCATCACCATTACCATGACGAACTGTGAACAAAGCACCGAAAAAGGGTTCGGAGTGCAATAGTCCAGTCCCGCTAGGTCATATGATGCACGCAGCGTGACCCTGGCATGACCGTAGACCATAGGCCCACCGCTTCCATCCTAATCGCACATTTAACTTTTAACCAATTTGACATCATTTTAGCCATTAACTCAATGTATGTTTTCTGAAAAGTTATAATTTTTTACTTAATTTATTCAATATGACAGTACGTGCAACGATTAACTCAAAATTTAATAATTTTCAGTGGAAGCAAAACTCAACTGCCTGTCACCTGGAAACAGCACATTAATTTTGCATTAAAGGCATATGAAAAATTATTTTTAATCCAATTGTTCCATTACCAAAAAATAGACAAAATAGCAATATATTTTTACAGCGGTTAGATATGAATATGTATTACATGTGGTTTTTTCCAAAAAGTGAAAAAATTTTTTAAGCTAACTCACTATTGTTGAACAAGTGCGAATCTTAAATAGATAAATATCTTTAAAAACGTTCTGGGTATTTCGCGATCTAAGGACATCTTACATCTTGTTAAGGTGCAAATAGAACCTTTTTGTCATAAGGTCGCGATTTTTTTTTTAATAACCAAGATACTTGTACCTTATTTGGAAACTTTGGCTCTTACCGTTCTACAGATATACAATAATCTATAAAGTCCTTGTAAGGGACGTGCCGCGCCCACTGTTTTGTATCTATAACCAAGATACGTCTACATAATTTGGAAACTTTTTCAATTGTAATTCTCCAGATATATAGAAATCTATAATGCCTTTGTATGGGAGGTACCACGCCCACTTCTCCAATGCCGCCCATATTTTTGGGAAGGTTGTATATTAACCTAGCTATATGTACAAAATTTGGACAATATTTTCTCTTACTAATCTCCAATCCCGCCCACATTGACCGATATGTTTGAATCTAATTTGAACACTTTGGCTCTTTCCGTTCTCCAGTTACAAAGAAATTTATAATGTGTTTGTATGCGAAGTGTTAAGCACACTTCTCTAATCCCGTTTATTTTTTTAAAACTGGAGAACTTTTTGCAAAGATAGGAAAAGGTCTAAGGCTCCTATTAGAAAAAAGTGCAGAAAATTAGGTTTACGTTTATTAAATACAGTGTGCCGTGTTGACCACACTGGCTTGTTAATTTCTACTCTGGCTAGTGAAAACAGCGAGGCTGCCAGATGAGCAAAATCACATAAACTTACAAGTAGAATCATATGTTACTGCTCTTTTTATCAACGGTTGGAAGTGAAGTAGGCTGCAGTTGGTAACTAATTGGAATGGCCGATTCTGATAAGAACATTTTTGATAATTTCCGGCCTTTTTCGTTTGACACGTCGTGGGAAGAGGCTGTGGTTGAAAACCCAAATCCACTAGAATCTGGAAATATAACTAAGGACAAAACAGGATTTTGGTAGAATTGTCTAAGGTGAGTAGTAGAATGCAACAAATGATGACGTAGTGGACAAAAGTGTTCGTGCAGGATATAAAATAGAATATATTTTCTTACACACAGGAAAACCGACGTAAAAAGAAAAGAGGCCGAGTACCTGGCCAAATCAAGCCATCTGAGGAAGAAGTGTCGGCAAGGTCTACCAGTTCAAACGGTAAGAGCTCAATTATGCAGACATTGGAAGCCTCGCAAAAGAAAGGCCACTTAATACTTGGTAAGGCAACCACCATCTTTGCTGATGGACGAAACTAACACGTTCGCCCACGACGTTTAGAAGATTGGTCGAAGGAAAAGCAATTTGGAATATATCTAGATAACAACATCAACTAGAACTTACTTCGACGTAAAAGTTTCTCATACAACAGCAAAATTGAAAAAGCTGTATGTAGAAAAAAAAAATCATATCATCCACGGCAAACACCTACATAAAAAGTCTTTAGCAACAGCCTTAAAGGTGCACCTGTATATGCAAAATAACAACTATACCCTACATCAATGAAGTACAGCAATAGTCATAAAAGATCAACCATAACCAACACCTTAATGAAAATTAGGCAACAACAGTTTTAGAATATACGTACATATGAATGTATGTATATGTATAGCAAAGAGGACCTACACCTACAAATTAGAATTTGGATTAGCACAAACATCAACAACTAAACAGGCAGAAAGTTAAACTGTTGTCCACAACTATAAAACCTACAGCAAATTATTCTAACAACCACTCTAAAATATACTTCCATATGTGAGAATAATAACCAGGAAATACATCAACAAGAAGATTTTACCCCGGCTCCAGTTAAAACGTACACCTACCGGAAAATAGGATACAAAATCTACACACATCCAAAACAAAATTTTTAACTGCAACCTCCCGCCATCGTAACAACATCATCAACAATAGCTAAAGCATATAAGGGACTACCACCATCCGATCCAGAACCAACAAATCCAGCCATCAAACACCGGGAATATAGCCAGATAAGTAATGGTAGATAGATTTTAAACTTATAGTGTATTTTCATGTTCATTTACGGTTACCATTTGCGTTTCGCAACGGAAGTTAAGTTAAACTATTATAACTGTTAAAAATAGAACTAAAGTTTATCATTGCGTGAATAGTTGTTGGCCCTGAGTACATCTCAAGTTTTATTAGCCATATATTCCGGTTTTTCCGTCAAATATTTGCTCCGAACCTACCTAAGTGTGCTTAACTTTCGTCTTGAACATATTCATAAGTAAATTCCAGGTTGGATATCGTTAAAATTTTCAAGTTTTCTTTTGACCGTGGCTTTTGCCTTATAAAACAAGAAACGGCCACTTTATATTTGACCCCGCGTGTTTTGGGCACGCAATTTAAATCATGCTGTAGTAAATCCTCTGCTCAATTTGGAGCATAATTAAATATTTTGGTTTCAAGTTTTAAATTTTATTAAGTTTTCTTTTTACCGTATCTTTTGCCTTCGTAAAACAAGAAACGGCCACCTTACAATTGACCACGTATGTTTTGGGCATACAATTAATTTATTCGGCAGTTTAACTCCGCTCGATTTGGAGCCTAATAAAAACTTTTTCAAGAAAATTTTATTTATATTTTAGTTTGATTTCTATAAAATTTTTGGGATTTTTTTTTTGTAAATTTTTGGTAATTCTTTTATTCGGAAAATTTTTTTTGACATTAAAATTAAAAACAAAACACAAAATATACAGTAAAACAAAAATTTATAGCATCAAAAAAAAAAAAAGTAATAAATTTGGTATCTTGTCCGAAAAATAAATACAAAAGTTTCTAGTAGATTTTAACATTAATTCGCGTTTTGAAATAAACTTGTTTTTATTCGAATAATAAATACCAAAATTTATCGTGAAATGAACAATACTCAGGTTATAAAATAATTTTTGTATTTTTTCATCCGGAAAAGAAATACAACCGTTTATATTAGATAAAAATCAAAACTCGTATTCGGAAATAAATGTTGTGTTTTTCGCTTGAAAATTAAATACAAAGGTTATTCCGGTCTCACACCTTAATTCGGATTATAGAATGTTTTTCGTGATTTTTGGCTCGAAAAGGAAATACCAAAGTTTAAAGTAGTTTAAAACCAAATTCGTATGGTGAAAGAATTCTTGTATTTCTTATTCGAAAAGTAAATGCAAAGTTTATCACAGACTAAAACCTTAAATCGTTGTATGAGATATTTTCGTGTTTTCTTTGTTCGAATGGTAAATACCGAAGTTTATAGCAATATTTCGGAATAATGTTTGTAGTTTTTATTCGAAAATTAAAGATAAGATTTTTATAATAGATTAAAACCACGTTTCGTGCTATAAAGTTTTATTGCTATTTAGAAAATAAATTTAAGATTTTATAGCAAATACCAAGCATTATTCGTATCGTGAAATAAGTTTTAGTTTATCCAGTAAAGGAATACAAGATTTTGTTGCAAAATTAAAAACACAAATAGTATTATGCGATGACTTCCTATTTCTTATTCGGTAAATAAATACAAAAGTGTATCATAAAAATTAATCAATTCGTGTAACGAAATAACTTTTGTATTTGTCTTCGGTAAAATAAGACCAAAGTTTGCTGTGAAGTAAAATTGAACACGTGCTATGCTATAAATTAAGATTATTTTCCCAAAATAATGATAAACTGAATTAAAAATACATCTAAACATAAGTCTCTTGAAAATCAAAAATAAGTAAAAGTACAAATCATATTATTTCCAACTTTAGCTGTAAGCTCAATTTATATAAATTCAGGATAGAGTGTAAATATAGTTCGAACTTAGGGACATAGTATTATTAGCCAGACGGCTTAAGTCAATATTTAAGTAAATTTTTTTGTAATGAATGATATTAATAAAAATCTGAATTCTCATCTGTATTGAATATGAGTTCTGAGTAATTAAGAGGCTAACAAGGTAGGTATCAAGTGGTGATGTCGATTAAGGGGCAGTCGTAAACTGACTTTATACTGCCATGGTTTAGGGGAGGGTTGGGAGTAACAACACCTATACTTCCAAGAAAAGAATCGCAATCATTTTTTTTTGTTACTGACACAATTAGTAATGTTTATCGGAGTTTATCTCTTTTTGCTACAACGTACCAACGCCCAAGCCCGACGAGCCTTAGCCGTGCACTAGCTACAAGTTGTCAGTGACGTGGTGAAAAGAGGTTAACGAGTGAAGAGTTTGGTGAGTCGTCGCTGCCACCTTTTATTTTAACGTTCACTTACAATTCACGGGAATTGACAGTCCTTCTTTGGTGGGAATGTTTTTGATTCATGCGGTAAACAGTACAGAAATGGCGCCCAACGTGGGGCACGGCCTTATTTATCTTGTAGAATCTAAATAAGATTATCCACAATAGGTATAAATTCAAGGTTATGGATGAAGATTAGTTTTGACGTTAAGTTGAGGAGTCCATATGATTAACATTGGTGATCATGTGTAGCCATCGGAATTACCGTTGAAGCGGGGATACTCATTTGACTATCGTAAGTCTTATTGGTCCGTCTGAGGGATATATAAATTGCGACGATTAGTTAAGGGTGTTTCGGCATTGAGTATTGTAAGTCCGAACTTTTGGATTTGAAATTTAGGAAGTTTGTCTGCCACATGCTTGATGATTAGGGAACCTACGGGGTTCGTTAACATGACCTTTAGTTTAGACCTAGGCTCAATTTTGCGATTCTTTTTTATATTTTTACATCACCTACTTGATACCTTCTTAGCCAATAATTTTGAAATTTTATTTGCATTTAAATTTTGAACTGAAGAGAGTTCATAACTGGAAAAGAATACTCAATACTGTTTAAGCGTTTATATAAAGTTTTAGTTCAATTTAATTTTGAACTGAATAGAGTTCATACCGGAAAAATAACATTCATTACATTTATTGTAAGCCGATTTTAATAAGAGAGAAGCGGTTTATATAGAACATAAAGTTTACTAATTAAGATTTGGCAATTTAAGTGAAGTGAAAATAAATAAAAGTAATAATATGTTATAAGAAATTTTGGTTAAAATTTTAAATTAATATAAAGTAAGAATAATAACTTGAATAAGGAATTGTGATTAAAAATTTTAACTAAGATAAAGTAATAATATACCATTTGTCTTATATTAAAATACTGGGAAAAAACATTAACTTTTAAAAATTTTAAGGATATTTTGATTTAAGCGACTTATAAAAAAAAAAAAAAAAAAAGAAAAAAAAATTTTGATTAACTTAAAGCGAATAAATTAAGAGTTTGGGATTAATAAAGCATATGGACCCATAACTCTTATGAAGATATATTGAATACTTGTAAGAATACTTAAACTTTTGAATTTGTAGGGAATAATAATATGATTTCAAGTGACTTATGAATAACGTTAAATTTACTGAAAGAAGATTACTATAAGAGTTTTGAATTAACTCTTATATTAAATATTTTGAAATAATTGTGGAAAACATTAACTTTGATTTTTTAAACAATTATCTGATTTTACTTGACCTTAAGCATATTGAACAATTTTGATCTTGAACTGTACGGCGAATGCGTACATGTAACTTAATATAAATAAAATTTTGTTTCAGCATTCTTAAATTTTTTTTCAGATTGGGTAATTGAAAATACAGTAAGGGTTATCTTAACGTGTCATTTTAAATTTTTGGGTAATTTTAAATTAACTTAAGTCTGTCCGTTTTAAGCCCTCGGTAAATTTTTATCACTTTCGGGGAAGATCGAAATAATTTTTGCGATTTAGGGTTGTAACTTTCAGGATAGTTGAGGCGAATTAGTAGACAATGGTCGGTACAAGGTCCAATAGTAGAAGTGAGGCTTCGGTAACTACCACCGCGGTAACCGCTGCTACAACAAGCACATCGTCGACAAGTCAGACGGGAGCGATTCCTAGGCAGGTAGATTTGAACGCCACCGTAATAGAAGCACCGATACGCGAAGATTTTAACGCGACAACAATGGACGTACCTAGACAAGAAGATTTAGATGCAAGCGGAGGAAGTTTTTCGACAAACAGCCTTATAGTAACTCCACCTTTCAGCAGTATGAGTGCGCAAGGAGTTATCGACGCTTTTCGCCAAAACAATGTTCCGTTGAGACCACCGAATAGTAATATTAACCGGCGGGGAAACATTAGATCTACAGGAAACGTGACACAAGCAGATCTGAGGAATTTTGAAGATCGTTTATTAGATTTGGTGCCAAGGATAATACGACAAAGCTTACAGGCACAAGCGCAACAACCTGGTTCCAGTCATATACCACCAAGGGAGAATGAACGTTTTCCAGATTTAAGTCAACCACCTCCATCATTTTCAGATGCACCATATAGGCAGCTGCAAGTACAGCAATGGCCTAATACAACATTTAACCCACAACCGAATTATCGTAACAATTTTGCTACAACTCCAGAAGTCCCGGTAACTACAATACCACCTTTGCAAAGGAATCAACCATCACAAGGTACGAATATAAGGATCGACAAATGGGGAATACTGTTTGACGGCAATCGAAACACAACCAGCGTAGAGGATTTTGTATTTCGTGTAGAAACTTTAAGAGCTGATTATGGATGCGATTGGCAAGATATATTAAAGTCATTTCATCATTTATTACGAGGCCCAGCTTTAGATTGGTTTTGGGATTATAGAAGATTCAACCATGTGAACCGTTGGGAAGATTTTAAGACAGCATTAGTGACACAATTTCACCGTTTTGATAGCGATTTTGACATTCAACGAAAAATTTTAGATAGAAAACAACATAATCAGGAAACTTTTGAAGATTTTTATAATTCAGTTATCCGTCTTCGTAATCAACTTCGTAGCCCTATAAGTGAACAAGATATTGTTAGTATAATGAAGAGCAATCTTAAGGCTCCCATGGCACAGTTGTTATTTTCAGTGCAAGTCAACGGATTGGCACAATTTGCTAAAGAAGGACGTCGAGCTGAAAATCTATTGAACAATCATCGTCCCGTTAATAACAGATACCCTCCTAGAGCTATTCACGAATTGGAATATGAGAACGTAAAGAATGAAGAACATCCTGAAATAGATGCATTAAATACCAGCCCTAGAAAACTGATTTGCTGGAATTGCAAGACTGAAGGACACACTTTTATGGAATGTGAGGAGGAGAAAAGAAATTTATTTTGTTACAAATGTGGATTGGAAAATACAGTAACATCTAGATGTACAGTTTGTCAGGGAAACCAAAAAGCGAACTTGTCTCGAGTTGGGATGGAGGCTCGTTCAAAGACAACGTATCCCAAACAATATTAATTGACGATAAACCGTATATACATCTAAGGCGAGAACGAACAGAAAACTTACCAACAATCAAAGACAACAGCAACATATATCAGATCGTTCCACGAAAACCACTGCATGTAAGAATTAAAGAATATCAGGAAGCAAAAGAAAGAATTTTTAAGCCATCACAGAAAATTTTAAAAACTCGAGAAAGATATAAGAACAGGAAAAAGTTAAGATTTGAAATAGCGTCAGCTAGTATTTATGAAGGTTCAGATACACGCATATACACCACTATAGACATAAATGGTCAAAGCATACAAGGCTTATTAGACAGTGGAGCATCGGTGACAGTACTGGGAATGAATTGTTTAGAGTTTGCGGAAAAAGCAAAGTTGATCATATATCCATTTAAATCTGAGATTAAAACTGCAGATGGCAGATTAAATCCAATCATAGGACGTGTCAGAGTGGACATTACATTTAATAAAGTCGTGAAGCCCATTGATTTCTTTCTAGTACCAACGCTGAAATTACCATTGTATTTAGGACTTGATTTTATAAAAGCTTTTAACTTGATCCGTTTTGAAATAGACAGTTTAGAAAAGGAAGTAGACGAAAGCGGAGGCAACACTTTTCCTCTAATGCACAGTTTAGACTCGAATCAGGAAAAAGCCTTGCAAGCGGTTATATCTCTTTACCCTTGTTTTACTCGTAAAGGCTTAGGCAAAACTCCATTAGAAACTCATGTTATTGACACTGGAGAAGCAGTGCCAATAAAAGAGAGACACTACCCAATATCACCAGCAGTTCAAAAATTGATGTTCAAGGAGTTGGACAGAATGTTATCATTGGGAGTTATTGAAACAAGTGAAAGTCCCTGGAACAATAGAGTAACTATGGTGCTTAAAGGAGAAAAAGTGAGGATTTGTTTAGATGCCAGGGGACTCAACAACGTAACTGTGAAAGATGCCTACCCACTTCCGAATATTGAAGGACTTTTAAGTCGATTAGGTGACACACATTTTATCTCAAGTATAGACTTGAAAGATGCGTTTTGGCAGATACCCCTTGCAGACCAGAGCCGAGAGAAAACAGCTTTCACGGTACCTGGACGGCCATTGTACCATTTTACGGTCATGCCTTTTGGGTTGTGCAACGCTGCCCAAAGGTTGTGCCGTTTAATGGACAAGGTCATTCCAGCGCGACTACGGGAGAAAGTGTTCGTCTATTTGGATGATCTGCTGGTGGTATCACCTAATTTTGAGGAACATGTCGAAGTTTTAGCTGAAGTCGCCGGATGTTTAGATAAGGCAGGACTAACCATTAATGTGAGCAAGTCAAAGTTTTGCTGTCGTGAACTGAAATACCTTGGATATATTGTAGGAGGGGGAATTTTAAAACCTGACCCAGAAAAAATACAGGCAATTGTTAACTTACAATATCCTAAAACGACTAAGCAAGTTAGAAGTTTTCTTGGAACCACTGGATGGTACCGTAGGTTCATTTCCGACTACGCTACTACCACCGCACCAATTAGTGACACCTTAAAGAAGGGCAAGAAATTTGTATTTACCGAGGAGGCCAAGAATGCTTTTGATCAGCTAAACAAATGTTTAACTGCTAGTCCGGTATTGACACACCCAGATTTTAACAAACCGTTTTTCATCCAGTGCGACGCATCAGACATAGGTATGGGAGCAGTGTTGTTTCAAGAAAACGAACAAAAGGAGGAACACCCTATAGCATTCTTTTCGAAGAAATTTACGTCAGCTCAGAAAAATTATTCAGTAACGGAGCGCGAATGTCTTGCTGTGGTAGCCGCAATTAAACGTTTTCGTCCTTACGTCGAGCTCATGTCTTTTACAGTAATCACAGATCATTCGTCACTCAAATGGTTAATGACGCAACGAGATCTTAGTGGACGTCTTGCTAGATGGAGTTTACAGCTACAATCGTTTTCATTTGATATACAACACCGAAAAGGAGCACAAAACGTTGTACCCGATACATTGTCCAGATACCCATTAGATGAATTGGAAATAGATAACAACGCTTTAGTAGATTTGACATCACCAGAGTTTAGTAACGCTGATTATAAAGAACTAATAGCTACCGTAACAGAGAATCAGAAAAGTTTGCCTGATATTAAGGTTGTAGATAATTTCGTTTACAAACGCACTATTCCATATGATGGCAATATAGATAGAGAGGACCATGCGTGGAAGTTATGGATTCCATCCGGTCTTACAGAAAAGATAATTGCATATGCTCATGAACCTCCAAAACACGCTCATGGTGGAATAGGTAAAACGATACACAGAATAAGGGAATATTTCTATTGGCCACACCTTAACGTACAAGTACGGGAATATGTGAATCGATGCGATATATGTAAACAGTGCAAACCGTCAAACTCAGTTTTAAAACCACCTATGGGACAAGAACCAAACGCAAGTAGACCTTTTCAGCGGATATATATAGATTTTTTAGGACCATATGTGCGCTCGAAGCGAGGCAATAGTTACATTTTCATTGTTCTTGACTATTTTTCGAAATATGTTTTGTTAAAAGCCATGTCTAAGGCGAATTCTAAAAACGTTATTAGCTTTTTAACACAAGAAGTGTTTTATAAGTTTGGATGTCCAGAGATAGTAATATCAGACAACGGACAACAATTTGTTAGCAAAGATTAAACACATGCGAACCGCCAACTATGCGCCACAAGCCAACGCAGCGGAAAGAGTAAATCAGTCCATATTGTCAGCTATTCGGTCATATTTGGATACCAACCAAGCAGACTGGGATTTACATCTGTGCGAGATTGAATGTGCATTGAGATCAGCAGTACACTCAGCCATTGGCGTAACACCATACTTTGTTTTATTTGGAACTAACATGATTACTCACGCTTCAGCTTACCAGTTAGCACGAAAATTAGATTTGTTGGAAGACTCTGAAAATCGGATTGAGACACGGAACGAATTTCTAGAACTGATTAGAAGTAACGTGAAACGCAATTTGCACAAAAGCTATGAAACCAATACTAATCGTTACAACGTACGATGTCGAGAAACCAAATTCAAATCGGGACAAGAAGTTTTCAGGCGTAATTTTCAACTCTCGGATTTTTCAAAACAAATAGCGGCAAAGTTGTGCAAGAAATTTGTGAAGTGCAGGATTATCAAACCGGTGGGAAACAATCTTTACGAAATAGAGAACATGCAAGGCAAATTCCAAGGAGTATATCATGCCAAAGATCTGAAGGCGTAAGAAATACATTACCAAATGAATATTTATCATATTAGCAAATTGAGTTTGCTAATATGATAAAAATTTCTTCACCACCTAAGAGGATGTGTGCCGTGTTGACCACACTGGCTTGTTAATTTCTACTCTGGATAGTGAAAACAGCGAGGCTGCCAGATGAGCAAAATCACATAAACTTACAAGTAGAATCATATGTTACTGCTCTTTTTATCAACGGTTGGAAGTGAAGTAGGCTGCAGTTGGTAACTAATTGGAATGGCCGATTCTGATAAGAACATTTTTGATAATTTCCGGCCTTTTTCGTTTGACACGTCGTGGGAAGAGGCTGTGGTTGAAAACCCAAATCCACTAGAATCTGGAAATATAACTAAGGACAAAACAGGATTTTGGTAGAATTGTCTAAGGTGAGTAGTAGAATGCAACAAATGATGACGTAGTGGACAAAAGTGTTCGTGCAGGATATAAAATAGAATATATTTTCTTACACACAGGAAAACCGACGTAAAAAGAAAAGAGGCCGAGTACCTGGCCAAATCAAGCCATCTGAGGAAGAAGTGTCGGCAAGGTCTACCAGTTCAAACGGTAAGAGCTCAATTATGCAGACATTGGAAGCCTCGCAAAAGAAAGGCCACTTAATACTTGGTAAGGCAACCACCATCTTTGCTGATGGACGAAACTAACACGTTCGCCCACGACGTTTAGAAGATTGGTCGAAGGAAAAGCAATTTGGAATATATCTAGATAACAACATCAACTAGAACTTACTTCGACGTAAAAGTTTCTCATACAACAGCAAAATTGAAAAAGCTGTATGTAGAAAAAAAAAATCATATCATCCACGGCAAACACCTACATAAAAAGTCTTTAGCAACAGCCTTAAAGGTGCACCTGTATATGCAAAATAACAACTATACCCTACATCAATGAAGTACAGCAATAGTCATAAAAGATCAACCATAACCAACACCTTAATGAAAATTAGGCAACAACAGTTTTAGAATATACGTACATATGAATGTATGTATATGTATAGCAAAGAGGACCTACACCTACAAATTAGAATTTGGATTAGCACAAACATCAACAACTAAACAGGCAGAAAGTTAAACTGTTGTCCACAACTATAAAACCTACAGCAAATTATTCTAACAACCACTCTAAAATATACTTCCATATGTGAGAATAATAACCAGGAAATACATCAACAAGAAGATTTTACCCCGGCTCCAGTTAAAACGTACACCTACCGGAAAATAGGATACAAAATCTACACACATCCAAAACAAAATTTTTAACTGCAACCTCCCGCCATCGTAACAACATCATCAACAATAGCTAAAGCATATAAGGGACTACCACCATCCGATCCAGAACCAACAAATCCAGCCATCAAACACCGGGAATATAGCCAGATAAGTAATGGTAGATAGATTTTAAACTTATAGTGTATTTTCATGTTCATTTACGGTTACCATTTGCGTTTCGCAACGGAAGTTAAGTTAAACTATTATAACTGTTAAAAATAGAACTAAAGTTTATCATTGCGTGAATAGTTGTTGGCCCTGAGTACATCTCAAGTTTTATTAGCCATATATTCCGGTTTTTCCGTCAAATATTTGCTCCGAACCTACCTAAGTGTGCTTAACTTTCGTCTTGAACATATTCATAAGTAAATTCCAGGTTGGATATCGTTAAAATTTTCAAGTTTTCTTTTGACCGTGGCTTTTGCCTTATAAAACAAGAAACGGCCACTTTATATTTGACCCCGCGTGTTTTGGGCACGCAATTTAAATCATGCTGTAGTAAATCCTCTGCTCAATTTGGAGCATAATTAAATATTTTGGTTTCAAGTTTTAAATTTTATTAAGTTTTCTTTTTACCGTATCTTTTGCCTTCGTAAAACAAGAAACGGCCACCTTACAATTGACCACGTATGTTTTGGGCATACAATTAATTTATTCGGCAGTTTAACTCCGCTCGATTTGGAGCCTAATAAAAACTTTTTCAAGAAAATTTTATTTATATTTTAGTTTGATTTCTATAAAATTTTTGGGATTTTTTTTTTGTAAATTTTTGGTAATTCTTTTATTCGGAAAATTTTTTTTGACATTAAAATTAAAAACAAAACACAAAATATACAGTAAAACAAAAATTTATAGCATCAAAAAAAAAAAAAGTAATAAATTTGGTATCTTGTCCGAAAAATAAATACAAAAGTTTCTAGTAGATTTTAACATTAATTCGCGTTTTGAAATAAACTTGTTTTTATTCGAATAATAAATACCAAAATTTATCGTGAAATGAACAATACTCAGGTTATAAAATAATTTTTGTATTTTTTCATCCGGAAAAGAAATACAACCGTTTATATTAGATAAAAATCAAAACTCGTATTCGGAAATAAATGTTGTGTTTTTCGCTTGAAAATTAAATACAAAGGTTATTCCGGTCTCACACCTTAATTCGGATTATAGAATGTTTTTCGTGATTTTTGGCTCGAAAAGGAAATACCAAAGTTTAAAGTAGTTTAAAACCAAATTCGTATGGTGAAAGAATTCTTGTATTTCTTATTCGAAAAGTAAATGCAAAGTTTATCACAGACTAAAACCTTAAATCGTTGTATGAGATATTTTCGTGTTTTCTTTGTTCGAATGGTAAATACCGAAGTTTATAGCAATATTTCGGAATAATGTTTGTAGTTTTTATTCG
Organism: Pollenia griseotomentosa; assembly: GCA_963931875.1. NCBI lineage: Eukaryota > Metazoa > Arthropoda > Insecta > Diptera > Polleniidae > Pollenia > Pollenia griseotomentosa. The sequence goes on along the minus strand of OZ007563.1, from coordinate 9,359,093 downwards.
AAAATTAAAGATAAGATTTTTATAATAGATTAAAACCACGTTTCGTGCTATAAAGTTTTATTGCTATTTAGAAAATAAATTTAAGATTTTATAGCAAATACCAAGCATTATTCGTATCGTGAAATAAGTTTTAGTTTATCCAGTAAAGGAATACAAGATTTTGTTGCAAAATTAAAAACACAAATAGTATTATGCGATGACTTCCTATTTCTTATTCGGTAAATAAATACAAAAGTGTATCATAAAAATTAATCAATTCGTGTAACGAAATAACTTTTGTATTTGTCTTCGGTAAAATAAGACCAAAGTTTGCTGTGAAGTAAAATTGAACACGTGCTATGCTATAAATTAAGATTATTTTCCCAAAATAATGATAAACTGAATTAAAAATACATCTAAACATAAGTCTCTTGAAAATCAAAAATAAGTAAAAGTACAAATCATATTATTTCCAACTTTAGCTGTAAGCTCAATTTATAAAGGGTGTTTTTTTTACAGGTTTGTTTTTCGAATAGAGATAAAACTGGCATTTTGTGGTCAAATCTGGCAACTCTAATGTCATTAATGTTCAGTTTGGTTTGCCATTTCATCATGAACAGGTTGACAAAAGAACAACGCTTGGTGTATGGGCCGAAAATGAGATTGATCTCGATGCTGATTTTCATTGCAAAATTTTGTTCAGTGATGAGGCTCATTTTTGGTTGAATGGCTACGTCAACAAGCAAAATTGCCGCATTTGGAGTGAAGAGAATCCACATGAGACCCTTGAGACGCCATTACATCCACAAAAACTGACTGTTTGGTGTGATCTATGGGCTGGTGGAGTCATTGGGCCATACTTCTTCCGAAATAATGCTGGAGAGGCAGTTACCGTTAATGGAGACCGGTATAGAGCCATGATAACCGACTATTTTGTTCCCGAATTGGATGGCATGAATGTGGATGAGTTGTGGTTCCAACAAGACGGCGCTACATGCCACACAGCGCACGCCACAATCGATTTATTGAAGGAAACATTTGATGAGCGCATAATTTCGCGGAATGGACCTGTCAATTGGCCACCAAGATCGCGTGATTTGACACCATTGGATTATTTTCTTTGGGGATATGTGAAGTCGCTCGTCTACGCCAACAAACCAGAAACGTTAGGGGAATTGGAAGCCAACATTCGTGGCGTTATTGCCGACATACGGCCCCATATGCTCGAAAAAGTGGTTGAAAATTGGACCTGTAGAATTGGCTTTATTCGAGCCAGCCGCGGCGGCCACATGCCTGAAATCATATTTAAACATTAATGGCATAAAATTATCCTTCCAATAAAGCCAAATTGATGGTCATTAAAACGATTTTCTTGTGTTTTATTTCAATTCGAAGTTCTATACCACTGAAAAAAACACCCGATATAAATTCAGGATAGAGTGTAAATATAGTTCGAACTTAGGGACATAGTATTATTAGCCAGACGGCTTAAGTCAATATTTAAGTAAATTTTTTTGTAATGAATGATATTAATAAAAATCTGAATTCTCATCTGTATTGAATATGAGTTCTGAGTAATTAAGAGGCTAACAAGGTAGGTATCAAGTGGTGATGTCGATTAAGGGGCAGTCGTAAACTGACTTTATACTGCCATGGTTTAGGGGAGGGTTGGGAGTAACAACACCTATACTTCCAAGAAAAGAATCGCAATCATTTTTTTTTGTTACTGACACAATTAGTAATGTTTATCGGAGTTTATCTCTTTTTGCTACAACGTACCAACGCCCAAGCCCGACGAGCCTTAGCCGTGCACTAGCTACAAGTTGTCAGTGACGTGGTGAAAAGAGGTTAACGAGTGAAGAGTTTGGTGAGTCGTCGCTGCCACCTTTTATTTTAACGTTCACTTACAATTCACGGGAATTGACAGTCCTTCTTTGGTGGGAATGTTTTTGATTCATGCGGTAAACAGTACAACAGCGGATAGTAGGGAGATTTGGAGAAAACTTAAAAATCTCGGTTGTGTCTGAGCACTTGAATAATAGTTTTCTTTCCAACTTTATTCTAAGTCGAATACATGATTTTAAGTATAATAAATTGGTCGACGAATTTGAATATTTTTCTTTTAAAAATGTCACTGAAAATGAATTAGTTTTAGCTAACGCTACTGGACATGATTTTATACCAGGGACCGAAAATAACAGTTATATTGGAATTTTAAAACAAAAAAAGCATATAGAAGTAAATGTCGAAAAACTGATTCAAGTATACCATATTGATCCTTATGAACTTGTCTATGATAAAATATATTGATTTTTAAAATTTAGATTTTTATTGTTTCGATCAAAATGAACAGTAATTTTTTGATTTTTTTTTTTTTTTTAACAAAATAACAGTTATATTATTTATTTATTTATTATTATTATTTATTAATTACAAAAATACAATTATTATAACTAATGTGAAAAAGAGGAGTACTAGCAGCATAGGCTTTCGACTCCGTGAGTAACTATTTATTTAAATTTGAGTGAGTAGTCCATTTAATGACAAGAATTTACAGATTAGTTTAATGTTACTATCACAGACATTTGTTAAGAGTTTAGTTGGTAAAGTTGATCCGAATATTTTTGTTCTGGAAGAGCTGTAAGCAGGACACACATCTAAAATGTGGGTAGCAGTAAGTAGCGTGTTGCAAGTTGTACATTGTGGTGCTTGGTTTTTCTCCAGAAGGTACTTATGCGAGAGTTGGCAATGTCCAATTCTTAGACGAACTATAGTGTTTGTTTCTTTCCTTGTCGCTTTTTTTGGGTATTTTTGTTTTTTCCCAGACGGATTAAAATGTTTGTACATGTGTTGATAGTTCGACCATTTTTGGTTATACGTATCTTCTAAATAGTTTGAGATTGTGTTATAGGTATCGCGGTACTCACAAGTGGCGAATTTGTGAAGGGGTCTACGTTTAGCCTCTGAAGCAGCGGTATCTGCATAGTCGTTGCCAGCTATACCAACATGGGATGGTACCCACATTAGTTTTATTTTATTGGGATGTTGACTTATAGTATTTCTAATCTGATTTATTAAAGGAGAATCATGTAACGAGTTTTTTGTGGCGAGAATGGTGGAAAGGCTGTCGGTGCATATTATATGATTCGTTTCGTTTTGGGCTGCGAATTTTATTGCAAAAAGTATGGCAAACGCTTCAGCTGTAAAGTTAGAGCAAGTGTTTTCAATGTATCCCGTTATTATTTGTTGGCCATTACTATGCACTACTGCAAATGTTGTAGAGTCGCTTGACTTCGAGCCATCTGTGAACAAAAAGTTCCAGTTTTTTTCAGAGAATATATTAACAATGTTTTTAAAAGTTTGAATATAAACTGTTGGAGGTGTAGTGGTTTTAGGGAGTTGGACCAGGCTTAGAATGAAGGACGATCTTTCTAGCAACCAAGGTGGTTCGGGTTGTTGTTTAATAAGAATAGGAGTAAGTTGTAAATAATTTTTACGGGAAAAGTTTATGCATTTTACTATGGTGGACTCAAGCCTAGGAATTCTGCTGTAAGTGGCTGCTTTTGCTACTTCTTGGAACAGTAGTTTGTTGCGACATACAAAGAGCTTGGGAATTAACTTTAAAGTTAGATGTGATGTTCGGTCTTCAATGGATGGTAGGCCAGCTTCAGCTAATATATTTTTGACTGGGCTTGTACGAAAAGCGCCAATGCTATGGCGAATTGCTGAGTGATAAGGACCGTATAAAAGTTTAATGTGTGACGGTGCACACCATCCGTATATTGGCAAAGCGTAGTCAATTTTGGAGAGGATAATGCTGCGGGTGATATTTACCATTGTTGAGATATGAATACCGAAGTTTTTTGATGTAAGGTATTTTATTATGTTTAGTCGGGAGTTTAGATTTGTTCTTAGCTGTAGACAATGCTCTTTGAAAGTAAAACTCTTATCAAAGATGACACCTAGTATTCGAAGATGGTCGACGTGTTTTATTTTTATATTTTTATACTCTAAGTCGAAGATATCACAGTTATGTTTTTTGCAGATGTGTAATAAACTGCATTTGTCTATAGAAAGTTTAGCCCCTGATGTAAGACACCAATTATCAATGTTTCTCAAGACGTTTGAAAAAATTTCTTTAACTTTATTATTATCTTTTGCTTTGGAGAAAATAATTGCGTCATCCGCATATATAGCGTGTTCAACATGTTTTTGCATTGAAAGTATTTTGCTAAATTGATTGAATGCAATAATAAATAATACGACTGATAATGGAGATCCTTGTGGTATCCCATTGTACAGTGGGAAAGTGTTGGATTGTTGGTTGTTTATTCGAACATTGAACTTACGGTTGATTAGGAAGCTTTTAATTATGGAGTACATTCTTTTTCCGATATTCCAATCAGATAGTTGTTGCAGTACTACATGAATTCCAACGCGGTCAAAGGCTCTTTCAAAATCGGTGGAAAGAATGTTGACATGATTTTTACTAGATAGTGCTCTAGTGATAAAATGTTGCACATATAGTAAGACATCGTCAGTCCCTTGTTTTTTCATAAAGGCTACTTGATTTGGTGTAATGAAGTTATTAACCTTTAAAAACCACATTAATCTCCTAGCAATCACTTTTTCTAATATTTTACTTATACTAGGAAGTAACGAAATTGGTCTATATCCGGCGACTGTATAATGATCTTTGCCAGGCTTTGGAATCGGGATGACAGTTGCAGTTTTCCAAGCTTGCGGGTAAACACTGGATAAAAATATGTTATTGTAAATTGTAGAAAGGCGTTTCCTAGCTGATGTTGGTAAATTTTTCAACATTGGGTATGATATTCGATCATCACCAGGGGATTTACCCTTTGATGAATGTAAAGCATCTTCAAGTTCAATCATATTTATCGGGATTTCTATTTTTGAAGCATAAGAGTTTAAGAATTGTGGATTATAGATTTGATTTGTGAGAATAGATTTGCTGAGTTGAAAACTGGGAGAAAAGTTTTTATCTTCGGACTGCGATGACCAGTGCTCAGCGAAACAGTTTGCAATGTCTGTCGGGAGTGACAGCATGGTGGATCTTGACTTTAAGTATTTTATTGAATTAAAACGTTTACCACCAGTAATGTGTTTAATATCATTCCAAATGCGGTGGGGCGTTGAAGTCGGGTTGATATTAGAGGTGAATGTTTGCATGCAAGCAGCTTTACTTTCTTTGACAGCCCTTCTAAATTTTGCATTATACTTTTTATATAAAATTAAGTTTTCGTCGCTTCTTATTATTTTGTAATTATGCCAAAGGGTTTGTTTTTGGTCTCTAAGTTTTTGTAGGTTAGAGTTCCACCAAATCACTCGAGAGTGGGATACCCTATTTTTTGTCTGAGGGATGCTTATGTTTGCTGCTGATCTTATGCATTTTGCCATGGATGCTGCTTGTTGGTTTACATTTCCAACGGTTATAATTTTGGAAGCGTTGTCTTCGCATTGTTTTTGGTACAATACCCAGTTAGCATAGTTGGTTTTATATTTAGCTTTATGTTTTATGTTGGGATATGGGATGCTTTTTTCTAATTCTATTAATATAGGATAGTGATCGCTGCCGTGTAAGTCGGTAAGGGTTTTCCACGAGCATATAGGGGCAAGTTGGGATGAGCATAGAGATATGTCGATATGTGAAAAAGTACTGTGTGTGGAGAAATATGTAGGGTTACCGTTGTTTAATATAATAAGATCCTCATTCAGAATAAAGTTTTCAATTATTTTACCACGTCTGTTTGATTCAGTGGAACCCCAGAGTGTACTCCATGAGTTCAAATCCCCGGTAAAAATAACTGGAGGGTTGCTATTGTTTAGAATATGTTTCAAATTGATCTCAGAGAAGGTTTGATGTGGCGGTATATATGTATTTATAAAAGTGAATTTTAGACCAATGTCGACTTCAATTGCGATAGATGCTGTGTTGTAATCTGAATAAATTAATTTATGTGGTATGTTTTTCTTGATTAATGTTGCTATACCCTGCTTGGCAGAGTTGTTGGATGGTAGATTTAGAAAAAAGGCAATGAATTGTTTGGGGTAATTAATGTTTTTGAAATTATAGGGAATATGAGTTTCCTGAAGAGAAATAATATCTGGATTATGGTTATTAATAATTAGTTGTAGTTCGTGGTAGTTGTTATATAAGCCATTAATATTCCACTGAATAATTTTAAAATCCATTTTAAAAAAGTAGGGAATAGAATTATTCGTTGTCTACAAACATTATATCTTCTTGTTCGTTAAAAGAATTGTTACTAGTTGTTGCTGTAAACTCAGGCATAGCCAGGTTTTGGTTTTGTGTTAAATTAAGAGTTGATGTGCTATTTTTGTTGTTTATTGTTGTTGCTGATTTATTAGCTAAAGCCTTAGCTGTTGAGCGAGTTATAATTGTTGATGTTGCTTTTATGTTATTGGTTTTTGTAGAAGTTTTTTGTATTTTTTGTTCTTCTGTATTTTTGTTTATTGTGACCTTGGAATTGTCACTTGTGTTTTTAGGTTTTTCTGTTTGTTGTTTGTTTGATTGAGAGGATGTCGATGGTAAATTTAAATTGTTTTTATCAAGAGAGTTATTTATTTCCTCAGTGGTATTTTTGTTTAGAGTTTTATTGTTGTTTTTGTTAGTTATGTCGGCAAAAGACTGGACTAACGGTGGTGTTGATGTTGTATGTTGATATTTCTCTTTAGCAACTTTTAACGAACATTTTTCAATTGTTTTAATTTTAAGAATTTCTTTTTGTTGCTTAAATTTTTTGCAGTCTCTAGAAGAGGAGGGGTGATCTTCAGAACAGTTAACGCAAAAAATGCGCGTACACTCTTCTGGTGTATGAGGGGGGAGAGCACAGTTTTCACATAGAGGGCTGTTTTTGCACCATTTTTTTGTATGTCCGAGTAGTTGGCACGATTTGCATCGCATAGGGTTTGGTATGTATTGCCTTACTTTGACTTTATGCCAGGAGATATCCATTTTTTCTGGAGTTGAATAGCGATCAAAGGTTAAGAGGACGACACCACAAGGGCTAAGTTTGCCTTCTACATTTTTTTTTGGTATTTATAAATTTCGACGACTCCTTGAGACTTAAGTTCTTCAACTATTTCAGAGTCAGGCACGTTATTTAAGTACGGCGCGTAAATAGTACCCTTAGAAAAGTTTAAATTGGGGTGATATGCGCATTGAATGTTACATACACCTGGAAGAGTTTTTGTGGCAATCAATTTGTCAGCTGCTGGTTTGTTACCAATAAGAAGTAGGAGATTACCATCCCTTAATTCGGAGACTGATAGAATGTCGGAGCATATCAATTTTAGGGATCGATGAACTGAGAAACAGGAATATTGTTGCAGGGTTTTATCACCTGTTGTTGCAGAAATCACGATATACTTAGGATCGGGTTTTTTAATTAGCGGAAGTTCTGGAAAGACTTCTAGGATATTTTGATTAGAGCGTTTTTTTTTTGAACGGGGCCGTCCGCTAATAACGAGAAGCGGTTGTCCCCCCAATTGGGCGGACCGGACATGTCACTACACAATAATGTTTACTTATGTTTTTAACACTACTGACCGAAGATTACTGTTGTTCACTGTATTAGATAAAAAGGTATGCAAAAATAAATGATAAAGTAAAAAGCACTGGAGTACAATCGCAAAGAAAGTCAACCGCGCGAGGCAAAAGCTAGTCGAAGACTGTGAGTTATATTATGATTTTTATTTTTTTGAACAAAAATAACAGTTATTTTATGATTTTTATATTTTCGTTCAAAAATAAAAGTTATTCTTTAAAGAAATGTACGTGAAATAATAATTTAGTTGACTTTAAATGTTTATTTTAATGTGTAATCATCATTGGGATTTCTTATGCACATTAAAATAAATATGTAAAGTCAACAGAATTATTATTACACGTATGTACATTTCTTTTATTTTTGCTCGAAAAAATAAAAATCAAAAAATAACTGTTATTTTTGTTCAAAAAATTAAAAATAAAAAAATTACTTTTGTTTTTGATCGAAAAAATAAAAATCAAAAATTAAAAGTTATTTTTGTTCAAAAAAATAAAAATCAAAAAATAACTTTTTTATCCGACTTTTATGAAAAAAAGGAATAACTGTTACGGTCCCTGTTTTATACCCATTAAATTTATAAAGCTTATATGTATCCTCTCATAGCAAATATACTCCTTCATGTTGTGATCACAATTCTCACTGTTTCTACTTTCCCTACATCGTGAAAATTGGCGCGGGAAGTACCTATACCAAAAGCAGGCAGCGTTAATATTGGTAACTTAAGGCATATTGCCCTCAAAATAAAAAAAATTGTTGTTTGCGGTATAATAATGAGTTCAATTTATTGCATCCAAATCAATTTGGCTTTCGTAATAATTAAAATTCTACCTCATTGCTACTTTCTCTAACCGATTCTGTTAGAAGGCACTTAAATGAACACAGACGATGTGTAATGGCTTCATTGGACCTTAGTAAAGCTTTTGACCGTATTGATCACTATAGTTTGCTGAGTAAATTTTGAGAAACATTTTATTTTTCTAAGACAGCTTGTAAATTTGGTTTTTCCCATCTTCATGAACGTTTTCAATATATTTCGTTAAATGATACCGTTTCTAATCTAGATGCTGCGACGTCTGGGGTATCTCAAGGCTCTGTCTTAGGTCCCTTGTTTTTTATAACGTACTTTAATGAATGCATTGAAATTAGGTGCAACAACTTCTGTCAGTCGTATGTTTTTGCCGATGATGTCCAACTGTTATTTAATTTCGAGTCAGCTGTTAAAAGTCATTTGCTTATAATTCCAAACTGGATGTCAGCCAATAGTCTTTTAATAAATCCTACTAAAACCAAAGCCATTCAGTTTACTATTAGTAATCATGTGTCAACAGCCATCAATTTATATAAAAAGTAAAGTTATTCAATTTGTAGATAATTTAAAACATTATCCCTGAGATAATGTTTTCTTTCCTGTCACTCTACAGGCCTTTCCTTTTTTCTTATTTTTTTTTTATACCGCTCTTGGCGGGAGGGTTGGAACCTTCTGAGAGTTTAATGTGAGCAAGACGGAATCCTCGCCAAGTAAACCGGTACGTAACATGTTTATCTTGATCGATATATTTTATTTGAACGACACGTTAACCATCTTTCCAGCAAGACGTTTTTAATTCTAAGAAGTTGTACTCCCTTAGTTCATATATGCCAAAGTACATGAAACGTCGTGAAGCTTATGCTCTCCTCATGTCTAATTTAAATTGATATATTTTCTGGATCATCGATCTCTATCCTAAACAAATTTGAACGTATCTTTAACAGAATATTGCGATTTGTTACCAGTCTTAGAATTCGTGATCAAGTTAATAGTTGCGCCTTAAGGCCGAGAGTAACAGTAACTTAACCTTACCTTAACCTTAAAGTAAGACCAATCTATTGTTTACAGATTAAGACGTAACATCTTACTGATAACTATAATATAGAAGCAGCCGATTTGCAATGTTACTTTTACTCCCGGCTAATTGAGCCTTTAGAATTTTTAGAATGTACGTTAAAAAATTATGTTCTACTGCGTACATTTTTTTCTTTTCAAAACCCTTAAATGTGGTGTTCCCTTTGATTAATGTCATAACTTTAATTTCTGGCGTTCGTCTAGAAATACTCATATGTCTTAATTCCTCTCATCCATTATGAAGTTTTCTTACGTTAATTTTTAGTTAGAGTTGCGAGAACATGGAATAGTTTACCCATTGAACTAAAATCTTTTTCACATTCTCTTAGCACTTATAAGAGAATTCCGTTAAATCACATACATAAATCTCTAGCTGGGACAATTTTGAATAGTCTATCAGCCCAATCATGAATAAAAATTCCCCTGGAGGTTTTTCCCTTTTCCTACTTTTACAATTGAATTAACATAGGAAAAATGAGAGAAGGGAGAAAACTCCCGGGGAATTTTCATTCATAATTGGGATGTATATGTTAAAATAATTATGTTGTTGGTTTGTGAGCCATAAGCTTCGTACAGAGGATGGTCAGATCTTACAATGTTGTCATTTTTCTGACAATGGTGCAGTGACGGCGTGCATGGACTAGGCAACTTACATACAAGAGCCCTTTGCCCTGACGCTGAGGGGAGCTGTTAAATACTAGTTTCTTTTCGCACTAACTAGCCACACAGGACCTCGGCACTGCTACCAACCACGTTGTCCTTAAAAGTGCATATTTCGTGCCCCAACCACTGGTAAAGCCCCTCCTTGCAAGGGACGAACTCGCGGGCTGGCACGCCGCGGCTGATTTTTTTAACAATTTGAATTTCTTTAATAGTAAGCACCATGTTTTTTGTTTTTATGAAATCAGTTAATAAATCCACATTATTATTGCAATTTATAAGTTCCCTGCACAATTCACTATATGAAACACAAAATGAACCCATTTTAAATATTAGTTACGTTTAGACTTGCCAACTGGCCAGTTTTCGCCGGGACAGTCCAGTTTGAGAGTGGAATGTCCCGTGTCCCGTCGATACTCTGAACTGGACGCCATTTGTCCCTTTTTTCTTAAATTAACTTTTTTATTACCTGCCACAACAAATCAAAAAATCGAGAGCCTTAGCACTTATTTTAGTACCACATTTTTTTTTACCAGAACTGGATTTTTTTAATAGTCCTTATCCATATTATGAAACATTTGCTGCAAAAACATTCTTCAATTCTCTTTTGAAAATGCATTTGCGTCCAAAGAATAAAAATTTTGTTTTACAGCATTGAGTCATTTTCTATGCCTTCTCTCTTTCTTTCATGATTGTACATGAAACAAATAACACTTTTCCATTCGTATTTCCCCTTTCATCAACAAACTCAAATGTTTCGCAGCAAATGTTTCATAATATAGATTGGGACTTAGCAACACAGGAATATTTGAATTCCCTTTTGTCATTTGCCATTTGTCAAATGAAAACTGTGATGTTTCCAAACTAATTTGGCAATTTGTTGCCTGTGATCAAGATTCGGTAGTACAGAAAGACGAGAATCAATTATGCGAGGCATACCTATATTTTATTCATAATAATATGAGCATTTTATCATGACATATAAAACATTTAGACAGTGACTACATCCAACCTACAGAAGTTATTCATATTTTTTATAAAATAAAATTAGAATTTTCAAATAGATTGGAAACCCTTTTTTGGATTTAAAGCCAATCAAATTTTGTTGCAAGTAGATCGCAATAAAAAAGAATATTTTACTTAAGAATGCGTCTCAGTTTATAAAAAAATTCTACATTATTTAAATAAGTGGTTTGATTATTCAACTGAAGCTTTTTTATAACTAAATGTTTAATTTGGATAATAAGTTAATCAGGGGTGTCATAGAAACCAATCTTATCGGTATTGGATTTGAAACCGACAAAAAAAATACGTTGGTGTCATGAAATCCAATGTTGTCGGTTTTTTGTTCGAACTAAAATTATTGTCGGTTTTAGGTGTCACAGAAACCAATGATATCGGTTTTTTATTGAAAATAAACCAAGCAGCTTACAGCTCTTGTTTTTTTTATTGGAAATAAATATAGTTGTTAAAAGCTTAATTTTTTATTTAATTTTTTACAACAGTTAGGTGTTTTCTACAGATAGAAGTAAATAAAATTGATAAATTAGTGAAATAGTATTTTTTGCATGTTCCCGGTAGTCTCCGGCAGCGGGCTGCTGCAAATTTGCAAAAGTCTTTTCTCACTTTTTCTGCTAACAGCAAATATGCAACAACAGCAGTTGTCATTTTACTTTTTTATAACGTTAAACAACAAATTTGTTTATATTTTTAATAAATTCGCTGTATACCTACATACATACATATTTTTACAAAACAATAAAATTACACAAATTAAAACAGCAAATGCAACGCAAGTAATACAACGATGGCATTTATTTTATATGTTTACTTTATTACCACTTCTTATTTTCTTTTCTATAATTAAAACACAGGTTTTAACAATATTTTAGCGTAAAAATCCTAATTTACAAAATTGTCAAACAAAAATTGCATTTAAAGATGTAAACACATGAGCCAAAACATTAAACAGCTGATTCGAATATCGGTTTTATTTGTATTCGAAAATAACAAATCCGACTTGTTTTCATGACACCAAATGAAACCAATATTGGTTTGCAAAACCGACAATGAGCAAAACCGACTTGGATTCTATGACACCCCTGAATATATGATGAAGTGGTTGAAGTTACTCAAAAATTGGAAATATCGATAGACAAGGATGCTTTATTTTCTGATATTACTACTAAACAAAAAAGGGCACCAACTTCCATGACTGAAATCCCCCATTCAAATAAAATAATCTAAAAATGGTTAAAATTTTTCGATAATGGGGAAAGCCCAAATTTGTTTATTATAGTGCAATTATATTTTAATTGTACCATCTAGTAATTGCTTAGTAGAGCGTGTTTTCAGCGTCATGAAAAATAAATGGCTTGATACGCGCTCTAGGGTGCTTGTTCCTTAAGTTAAAGCTGAGTTGGTGGTTCATTTCAATTTTAGCTTAAGATGTGCTGAGTTTGTTGAATTTATTACTTTTAATTAAGATTTAATAAAAGCTCCTAAAAGTGATAAAAAATATAAATTTAAAACGAAATACTGAAATTATTAACCTTTTTAAAATTTTATTTTATAATAATTATACATAAACGGATTTGTTTGAATTTTTCTATGATTTTTTAGTGGTGTCCCGTTTTGGACATTTTAAAAGGTGGTAAGCCTAGTTACGTTTAATAATTTTCTTAAACTTTTTTTGGCAAATATTATTATTTCAAATAATCATATGGTTTTGTTTTTCTTTTTTTGTTATGCACTTTTTGGATATTGCTGTCAATCAGTTATTAAAAAGTAAAAGTAAAAGCCTAAATGTATACAAAACCTTTTATTGTAAATATGCATTGCAGTTTATTGTAAATATTCACAAAAAATACGTGAGTTTTATTACAAAATTTATAAGTTTGTTCAGCGATCGCAAAAAGTCGCAGAATTTTTTTACATAAAATGAAAGAAAACATTCCAAACTTTCATTTAGTAGTATTACTAACACGGAGGTAGACCGAGCTAACTTATTTTTTTTCTAATGAAAACTGCAAATGCTAAATTTTTTGGAGTCATTTTGATTTGCTCAGATCTCTTAAACTATATATATAATTTAAATATTTTTTCTTTCCTATTAAATTTAAAATACTATATTTTAATACAAATGCTCTAAAACTATTGGTAGTTGAACCATATTTATTGTATAAACAACTGAAATGTAGTAAAATTTTCATCAGTTTTCGTTGCATAATATTTAGATAACTTTAACACACTCTTTTTTATACAAAATTTTATTTTTTTCGAAAACAAATCATGGTTTTCTCCTAATGAAACAGTTCTTTACAGAATTGCATCATTAGATTTCTAAAAAATAACTGTAAAAAAATGGACTTTTTGCCAAAAAAATACCACTGTGCGCCGTGCTATATGTACTGATAATGGTATTGTACATTCCACCACCGCCTCATTATCTTGACAAGATGAGTAACCTTAGGCGCACACCCCTTTAGTAATCTCGACCTTCCGCGAATACGTATTCATCACGTACTTCATCTCAAGATATCAGAACCGTAGAGTGCACTTAAGCCCTCGCATCTCGACAAGATTGTTACCCAGGCGAACATAACATAATAATACGATGCATTTAGTTGCATTTTAGTTTTTACAATATCGTACGTGACGGCCTTTAAAAGCTTATAAAATTTTTATTATACATAGGTACCAATTTAAAAAAAAAAATTCCGATCAATACTTCTTTGAACTTTTATTTTGAAACAAATAAGATTGACCAAATCAGGGGTGTGCTGGAAATCGAAAACGCAAGAATTGGAAAGTTGTTTTCAATACACTTAATCTAATTTTTATAATTTTTTTTATAAAATTCTGTTTAGTAGATTAATACTTGTACAATATTTGTCACAAATTTTTTTTCGTTGTAGATATCTTTTAAGAAAATCACTTTTAAAATGCTTGCGTTTTACGTTTTCGATTTCCAGCTCACCCCTGATAAGTACCTCTGCGTGGTAAAGTTTGGGTGTTTTTTCTTTCTATCATATTTGAAAAAAAGTTTTAAACGTTTTAATTTTTTGAGTCGTGGTTGACATTCTCATGGAAATGTCCATATATATAAAAAAACAACAACAAGGGATTTATGGTTAAAAAAGAGGCAGTCGTGGTGTTTTGCTCATATCTCAGCCATTAAGGGACCGATCTGGCTGAACTTCAATAGCAAAGTTTAACCTATGTATGTGACGTATATATACATATGTATAACAGTATAGTCCCCATAATTTCTGAGCTCTTTAGAAACCCCATTTCAACGGACATCGTTAAATCACTTCGCTTATCATAAGGACACAGAAAATACATACCTTAAGGGTCTAAGATCAGTATTGTAGAAATTACAAACGGAATGACCAACTTATATGTACATATCGCACGGGTTCTTCTAAAAAGTCAACTCAAATTTTCCATAGTCACTTTTAGCAAGAAATAGATGTCCAGTTGTCATATCACCTACTGTAAAAATCTTACATCATTTTTCTACTCTTTCGCCAAAAAAATACAGTTGTATCCCTCTTCTTGATATAGAAGTAGCTTCTTCAGAGTCAACTAAAGAGAAATATTTTGATTTGTCTCCAAATGCAAGCTGAATTCATATCAGTTTTTTTTTAACCAAAGAGAAATATTTTATGTTGGTTGTGCTAGTGTTGTTGTCACAACGGTTTACTTTGATGATGTTCTATTTTGTGTTGTCTATTTTTTCTTAGAGTTATAATTATTTTATTTATTTGGTTTATAGAACATCATCATCAAATGTTCTATTTTTTGTTGCCTCTTTTTAGTTGTTAAAGGTAAGTTTATTGCGCTGTTATGTTTCGTTTTGTTTCTATATTTATGAAATGACACCACTTTATAAATGAACAGAGTTCTCATAAAGGGGTACAACTCAAAAAACTTATTATTTTTCGATAATTCCTGAAGAAATACAAAAACAACTACCGTTGTTTTACTTCTTAATCGTATTTCTTTACAATGCCAATTTGGTTTTGAATTTCATTGCTAATATTAAAAAAACCGTTTTTTGCCCTACTGAAAATTTGTAGTTTTGAGTTGATTCTCTTTAGAAGAACCATTGCGATATACATTTACATTTTTTACCTTTGGTAAAGGATAACAAAAAAATTAATAATTTAAACAAATTTTATGGATTTTTTTTTATGATCACTTTTGGTTATATTTCCTAATAATTTGTAATGTTGACAATATACATACATTATTACATTCAACGAAAAAAAGCATGAACACAATAGGCAATTCATTTAAAAAAATATTAACTTCCCTGTGACAATGTTTCTGACAAACACCTTGATTTGTTTAAAGAGTAACAAACATAATTTTCATATACATGTTCTGATTGTGTTAATGGCCCTAGAAGTCACGATTCGTTTCATGGTGTGATTCGTGCTATAAAAACAAGTTTGGATGAGTTTATTAAAACTAGTCAAGCAGATCGTGACTCGTATATGAATTCCTTAACTGAAATTCTTTCGGATTTTAAAAAGGAAATATTGTCCAGTAACAAACAAATGAAGGAAGATGTCTTAGCGTGTACCAAACTCGTTAATAGCATAGAATCATCAACTTCAGCGAAAATAAAATCCCTGGAATTGGAAAACCATATTATATCGTAGTGACATAGTTATTGGTGGTATGCCTTCAGGACTGGATGATCTTGTATCGGTTACATTCTCCTTGTGTTCTTTCTTCAGTATAAGCATTACTTCTGGTGTACATTAACTATGCTTGTTATATGAACAAGAAGAAACTTATACGTGACAAACTTATGAAGGAGTATTTTAAGACCAGGTCATTGAAAGTTAGTGATGTTATTGAAGGTGATGTTAGTAGCCGAGTGTATTTAAATGATCACGTTTCCCCTGCTGTATGACATTTGAGAATTTTGTGCCAAAAGTTGAAACGTCATAATTGTATTTCGAGGTTTAGAGTACTGAATACCGACTGGGTTAAAGCTAAATTGACTTTAAAGGATGGTAAGGAGGTAATATATGATGCGGGCCAATGTTCTGGATTATTAAACAGCAGCCTTAACTCATAAAACATTTTTAATATTTTACTTTTGATTTTTTTATTTTCTTTATTATGTGTTTACCTTTAAATGGTTTTAACATCTACTTGTGGTTTTGAATTTTCTTGCCTATTAATTAGGATTAATATCAATTGTTGTTAAAGCTTTTTAATAATACGTTTTCACATAATAGTAATTATTTACATTACCTATTCTGCTTTCTTAATTAAATAACCTTTTGAAATTGTAACATTTAATGCTTTCATATACAATTTTTTTCTGTTGCTTTTTTATGTGGAACTTGAAATTTGTTATATGCACTTGAATTTATTTTTATTTTTTAAAAATTGTTTCTCAAATATTACCACAGTTTTCAGCATTGATTTTTAATATTATATACACTGTTGTTTATTAATATTCTTTATTTAATTATTTTAGATCTCATTTTTGCTCTTGACAGTTAAGTTTAAATATATATGATCTGTATTAAAATTGTGATGCATCTTTTTAATATATTTTTTTACATCTGGTTCCCCACCCTCCTTGTTTATGATGCCGGGTAATGTTAACATTGGTCCGATTATAAGTGGTAGTTCTTTTAATATGATAGCCTTACGGAATGATTCTGATCAGCTGAGAATTGGTCACATTAATTGCCAGAGCATTCGACCTAGTGGCTGCTCTACAAAATTTGATGAATTCAAGAATATATTTTTTTTTCAATATTTATTTATTGAATCTTCATAATTATCAATACTTCTAAGACTAAGGCGATTCTCTTTGGGGTAACTCGTCATCATTTTGTTGATCTAAATATTTTATTGGTGGATGCGATGTTTAGGTATTTACATTGACGATCGTCTTATTTTTGATAAGCATGTTGACGTTATTTGTTGTAGGGTCTCTGCAATTTTGAGAAGAATTTACTCAAATAATATTTATTTACCATTTCACATAAAGTATAAATTGGCTTATGGACTATTAATGCCGCATATTTTTTAGGGGCTTGAAGTTGTATCTGGCTCTCGTTATAGCTAGATTGAATCTTCGACGCCGAGCGCATATGTCTGGGTATGTCAAACATTTTCTTGGTTGAACGTTTAAAAGATTTATATCCTATCGTAACTTGCTACTATTTTTTAGTTATGAAAACTGGATAACCTTCTCAACTTTGTTCCAAGTTTTTCTTCACACATTCAACTAGAAACCAACAACTTAAGTTAATAATTAAGTAATAATTACTATACCTAGAATTCGCTGTAGTTGTTTTGAAAGGTCGTTTATAGTTAGAGTAGCTGGATGTTGGAATTTTTTACTAGTAGACCTTCGTATATTCTCTCATTTAAATAACGCATACCGATTGAAAATTATGGAATACTTTTCTGTTCAGGATTAAGAATTCTTTTGATTTTTCCCCCTTTTGCCTAATCTTATGTTCAATCAGTTTAGTATGGCTTTATTTCAGACAGAATGTTCTGTAATGGTATATCTACTTGACTTATCTATTTTTTTTTAATCTGGGCTACTCATTGGGACCTGTGAATTGATAAATTTTTTTTTTTTTTTTTAATTTCTTTCAATCCTTGGCTGGGGAGCCATTTGTATTTGTATTTTTATAATTAGGTGTATATACTTGAATAAATACATTTTTTTAATATATATTGTATCCATTTATAATATTCAGGATTTTGCTTTTGTAATATATTTTTTATTGGCCTTGATAGGCTTTTGTATATTACTTATATTAAAATAAAATAAATAAATATATTTCAAACGAAAATGTTAAAATCAATGTTCTGTTTTCACACAACAAGTGATTGAACGTGTATTAAAATGTATCTATTGTGCTGTTTTCATAACACAAGTGATTGAAAGTGTAGTAAAATTTGTATTAAAAGCACACAGTTTTTTGATTTTGATAAATTTAACTACACGTTCAATCACTCGTGTTCTGAAAACAGCACATATATGAAAAGCACTATTTTTTGAGTTTTAGCGACCTGAAATAAATTTCAAATCAAGTCTTTCGGGCATGTTCTATAAATCGAAATGAAGTCGATTTTAAATTTGAACAAATTTTAAACACGAGCCTAAAAAGAAAGTTCATTAAAATATTCCTCTTTATATACTTCATACTTTGAGTACCAATTATCTTTCCAAGAACAGTTCTTAAAAACTGGAAAGTCTAGTCATTTTGTGAATCTCGTTCGATTTCAATTCCACTTCATTTCGATTTCTGGAACATGCCCGTATAAATTTTTTTGTCTCATAAATTTCGTTTTAGGTTCAATTCACACTCACTGCCTGTTTTTCGAAATAAAATTAAAATTTTTATCATTTTGTTGTTTGATAATGAAATACCTAATGTTTATTTGAAAATTGTATTACTGCCTATTTCCGATGTGCGAAAGAATTCTGCACTAATGTTTTGCATAAATGAAGAAAAAATTAAGATCTATTTTATCCTTTTCTAAAAATTCAATTTGAACATTTTATAATAAGTTTATTTGTTTCACATAAACCGATCAAAAAATTATGTACATTTATAGCATAAGAAAATTAGATATTTTTTAAAATTCGTCCATCATCATAGCATCGGCAATAAATTTCTTGTAAATATTCATAAACTGTGCCACAAATGCCTCTAAATGGAAAATATGTTTGGCACCGTTTTGCATTCTATGTTCATATAATGCTGCATATTCGAGTGTTTTGGCCTTAATAGACATATCACAATTTTGCACCAATTCCTTTACTAAGCCCCGAAAAATAATATCGGGAGGGACGCCTTGAGCTAACAATTCATACAAACGATCGCGTATCTTCTCCAATTTGGCAGGAGATTGTTCAGTTAATATTTGACTGGCGGTTTCGCGCAAAAACACTTGCCAATCAAGTTCGACAATATCCTGTTGAACTGTAAAGGGATATTGTTGTACTTTGCAGGCCTCGAGCATTAATATGGCTCTGCGTAAATTACGTTCGGATTTCTCAACTATGCGTTCGGCTAGTTCTCCAGGCAGTGTTATGTTTTCGCGCTTGCTTATTGTTTGTAAAACAGAACACATTTCTACCGGATTTGGAGCAGCCACGCGAATTCCCAAACAACGTGACCGTATTGCGGGAATAACTCTAGAAGTTGAATTCACAGATAATATAATGCGACAAGTGGCCACGTATTTTTCCATTGTCCGACGCAAAGCATGTTGAGCATCTTTAGTTAATTCATCTACCTCAGACAAAACAATTACCTTAAAGTCCCTTTGGCCATTTGGATCTATTTGATGCGTTTGTGCTACTTGCTTAATGAGATCAATTACAACAACACGATCGTACATGCCAGCATCTGAAGGATTCACTTCCAAATGATAATTGCTGCTAACTGTCATCACTTCAATCTTTCGATTCGAAGGTGTTGTAAAAGTCATTGTCTCATTGCGGAGCCTTTCCACGCCCGGTCCATAAAGTTCTCTTAGCAGGCACATAATACGAGTTTTCTTACCTGCACCCGATGGTCCATAAAACATTAAATGTGGAAAATCTCCTTGTTGACTTAGGTTCCTTAAATGTTCGGCTTGTTCCTGAAAGAAGAAAATTAAGCCAATATTTGCTTATTCCGCAAGCATTATATAAACCTTGTGATAATCTAATTTAAGCAGTTCCCGAGGACGATGTTTATCCACCCACAATGCCATTTTTACAGTTTATTTCCAGATTATTGATCGAAAAGTGAACTCAAAAGCGTTTTCTTTGGAACAATTGGCGCAAAAATAAAAACAAAATAATCTGTCAAGGCGAATTCATGTAAAAGTGAATTTGACTTGTTAATAACGCGGATGTAGTTGCCAGTTGCAATGTGCTGAAAATCGTCAAATTTTGCGAAAACAAAAAATCATCAAATTGACTTAACAACTCAAGGTATATTTATAGCAGGTAGTCTCGGAAAGCCAGCTGTTTATTTTTTATTTGCTTGTTTTGTGGTACGAACTGTCAAATGTTGTATAGAAAACAAGTAAACAAGCAAGGTATATTTACACAAGGTAGACTCATTGGGGAGTGTATACATGTTGCTCTATAAAAAGAACCGAGTTGTCAAAATTGTCTTCATATAAAACAAAAACAATTAAACGCACACATGTACAAATTTTGTCTCATATACACGAAATTTGAAGTTTGGGTTCCAACTAGAGGTAAACAGCTGACAAACATATGGGCCAACGAGTTTGCCCTGTGTAAATATACCTTGTAAACAAGTTTTTTGTCTTTTTTGTCTCTTATCAACCCTTTTGCTGTTTGACAGTTCATACCACATAACAACAATAAAAAGCCCTGTTGTTTGTTTTATTGTACAATTGCTGTAATCTCGCGGCTACCTGCTATAAATATACCTTGTAACAACTTAAGCGGCTCATACACTTGCAATAAAATTGTTTAATTAAACGTATTGTACACTTATATCGGCAATGTGTATGTGATATTCGAAGATTGATATATGGCTAATCGCTCCGAAATGAACTGGAGAATTTATTGTAGATACCGTAATAGGGTAAATACTGTTATAAGGAAGGTTAAGAGAAATTATTTCTCTAAAATGTTTCGTAATATGAATGCTCGTAATGTATGGAGAACCATAAAAAGCCACGGTTGCTTAGACTCTGATTCTGAAAACTTTTTTGGAAATGTCAATTTATTGAATGATTTATTTGTTGGCAGTGGTAGTGATATGTTGGAAAATTTTGCATTTGAAGACTTCATTGAATCACCAAATTGTTTTTCATTTCGTTGCGTTTCAGAATTAGAAGTTATTGATGCATTTGATAAAGTTCGGTCTCAATCGTTAGGAATTGACAATGTTCCAGCTCGCATGATTAAAATGGTATTTCCCTTTTTGTCTAGATATATACTGCTTCTTTTTAATACCATTTTAACTACTTCTACTTTTCCGCAAGCTTGGAAGATTGCCCGTGTTACTCCAATTCAAAAAACACGAGTGATAAATGAACCCGGAGATCTTAGACCTATTTATATCCTTCCGGCTTTGTCTAAAGTTCTTGAGCATATAATGAGACAGCAAATGTTAGATTCTACTTTTTTGAATATTAGTAACAACCAATATGCATTTCGCAATGGCTATAGTTCTACGCTGATGATTTTTGATCTTACTGAGCATATTCAATTTCAATTCAATTTATTGCAGGTAATATAAAAGCCTCATTAGGCCAATAAACTATATTACAAAGAAATATACCTGAATTAATACTAAAAATATTTAAATTAGAACTTAACTAAAATCCCTAGGTCCCAAACCAAAATAAAAATCAATATACATATATATGTACAGTGTACATTGTACACACATATATATATACAAAGGTAGAATTCGTCAAAATATTAATGAGAATAATCTTAATGTACTTATTTCTCTTGATCTTGCTAATGCTTTTGGTTATATTTGTCATTCTATGATGATGAGGAAACTCAGGGATGAATATAATTTCTCCAATTCTGCTTGCAAACTAATTTTTTCATATTTGGCTGGTAGATCTCAATATGTAGAACATAATGGTGCTACTTCTGCTTTGCGTATCTTAACTACGGGTATACCTCAGGGTTCCGTTTTAGGGCCACTACTTTTTACGTTATATATTAATAGCTTATCTGATTTTGTTGCTACATAGTTATTCATTTTCGCTGATGATGTCTTCTTACTCTTCAAAAGTGAAGTTGCCTTTAGTGATGTTTTACAGAATAATATAAATTTTTGCTTAGATCGGGTACGTGAATATACTTCTTTCAATTTGTTATCTATTAATCCTAGTAAGTCTAAAGCAATGATGTTTGGACCAACCAGTCGCTTTTATCCTGACATTAATATAGTTTTAAGCAATACTCATATTTCTTTGGTTGACCATATTAAGTGTCTAGGTGTGTATTTGGATAGTAAGCTTTCTTTTGATCCCCATATTAATATGGTTTATGGTAAAATTTATGGTATATTGCGTAAAATTAATTCTACTAATTTATACTTGCCTCTACGAATTAAGTATAACTTGGCACATGCTTTGATGTTTTCTAATATCTTATATGGCCTCGAGGTTTACTCAGGTACTGGTTCTATGCGTTTAAGGATGATCTGGCGTATTTTCACTCTAATAGTTCGTTTTGTTTATAATTAGACCCTTTGAACATATTTCTAATATTGCTTTTAGTTTTCTTGGATGTACTTTTAATTACTTTATTAAATATCGGAATATGATTTTGTTTTATAAAATTATCAAAAATGGTAAACCACTTGAATTATTAAACTCCTTTGAGTTTATGCGTTCTTCTAGAAATCCCTCAATTCGTATACCAAGAATCTCAACATCCTGTTTCTAAAAATCTGTTATTGTTCGTATTTCTAGGCTTCGGAAATCTTTACCATATTCGTTAAAATTTTTTCCTATTCAAATAATGTTTTCCGAGTAAAAATTCTAGACTTCCTAAATAATCTTGATTAGCTACTGATGGATGATAATTATGATACCTATATTTTTAATGTGGCTGGGGAGCCTTAATCTAAAGTGATAGTATGTTTATCATTTTAAGTTTTCATTTTGTTATTTTAACTATGAATTATAATGATTGATTAATGAATATTATATATACATATATATGTAGCTCAAGCACTTATTACTTGTTATATTGTTTTTTGGCCTAAATGGCTTAATATTACGTAAATAAATGAATAAATAAATAAATAAATATTGGCAACAATCAAGACTTTTGATTTTTATTGCACAACGAAAAGAAAGTGAAGTGTGTTGGCAACATTGTACAAATCTGTTAATGTTATTCCTATTGTGTATGTGTATGGACCACTTAAGATCTGACCACCATCTGTACGAAGCTTAAAAATTTAGAGTAAATGATTGAATATACTCCAAATTTTAGTATTCGTTGCAGTTCTCTGTTGTGTAAACAAATGTAAAGCGGT
The DNA here is from genome assembly GCA_963931875.1 of Pollenia griseotomentosa. NCBI lineage: Eukaryota > Metazoa > Arthropoda > Insecta > Diptera > Polleniidae > Pollenia > Pollenia griseotomentosa. The sequence goes on along the minus strand of OZ007563.1, from coordinate 9,335,934 downwards.
CCATACACTTCCAATATTATTGTATATGATATTCGCCATATTATTTCCATTTTGTACTATATTATGCAATTAGTCGCACAATGGTTTTATTCATTCAATAAAAAGGTGAACATAAACTATAGGAATAACATACGCAGCATTGTACAATGTTGCCAGCAAATTTCACTTTCTTTTCGCTTTGCAGTAAAAATCAAAAGTCTTTTGATTGTTGCCAATATATTGTGCCACCTTCGAATATTACATACACATTGACGATATAATTGTATAATACGTAATGTTGAACAATTTTATTGCAAGTGTATGAGCCGCTTAACACTTAACTAAAACAAAAAATCAAAGCAGGTGCCATATTACCGCATTCGATATCGATCGAAATTACAATATTTAACTTTTATTTTTTTTTTTTCTTTTTCGAACAAAACTTCAAATTACTGTTGTGCTACCACAATGCTTGATGAGTATTTTGATCAGTGTATTTTGGCTTTTGGCAATTTAATTAGTATGGCATCCTTTTTTTGAATTCGCCTTAACATTTTTACACCCTTCACCAAAATAGTAGAGTGTATATGTTTCGACATTGCGTTTGTAACTTCTACAATATTGATCTTAGACCCTATAAGGTATACATATATTTTGGGTCCTTATGAGTTGCGAAGTTGATTTAACGATGTTCATCTGTGCATATGTCTTTGTGTATGTTGAAATGGCTTTTACAAGGACCGCAGAAGTGATGGGGACTAAGTTGATATATATAGTATATATTTGTCAAATATACTCCGTTAAAGTTTGCCATTTAAATTAAGCCAGATCGGTCCATAGGTGACTGAGATATAAAGAAAAAACTGCCTCTAATTTTACCAGAAAACCCTTCCTGTTGGTTTTTTCTTTATATCAAAGTTTCTAAATCACATAGGTACAAGCATATTGATTATCAATACACAACATCCGACAAAATGTGGGCGGGATTAGTGAAGTGGGCGTGACACAAAATAGACTTATTTTTTTCTAAAAAACATTAAGAGAAAAAACATTTAAAAAATGGGTGGGATTCGAGAAGTGCACTCTGGAGAACGGCAAAAGCTTAAGTTTTCCTATAAGGTACACGCATTGAAGTCATCAATACACAACATTTGACAATATTTGGTAGGAATTAGTGAAGTGGGTGTGGCACAAAAAGTTTTATTCATATATAAAAAACGGTATTTTTATTACTTTGTGTCTTAAATCCAGTTTACCGACGCAGCTCCAAATAAAAAAACAAGTTCCCAGGGTGATAGAAAATTGAGTTATGGATCTCGGAAGTTATCATATATATATATATATATATATATATATATATATATATGTATATATATGCGATTTTTCACTGCATTTCTCAACGTATGTGGCGTTTTGATACCATTTTAAATGTTTTGAATAGATATTCCTAGATATACAAAATTTTTTTTAAAATTCTTAACCCATTTAGATGAGCTCACAAAAATACAAGCGTTTTTAGTTAGCATAATAATCACTATGGAGAGAAGTTTTAGTTAGCTAAGCCGCTATTTGTTATACATACCATAGTGAAAAGAATCTTTATTTAGCAGGCTAGTGTTTGTTATACCATAAATCAAGAAATCTTTGCGCGAGGCCGAAGGCCGGCTATACAAGGAAGCTTTAGTTAGCGAAGCCGGTGTTTGTGATACCATAAAGGAGAAAATCTTTACGTCCGGCCACTTTTACACTTTTATTGGAATAAACTACACGAGTATTTACCAAGCGCACTTCCGTAATAAGAGCTAAATATTTAAAATTTTTTCAATAATTTTCACATATCCAGAAAGATCTATTCAAAAGTTTTAAAATGATACATATACGTTCAGAAATGTAGTAGAAAATTGCATATTTACATGAAAATTTTAGAGGTCCACAACTCAAAAACTATGAATTTGCGCCACTTTTTCACTTAAAAATTTATTCTTATTTTTCAATTTTCTATCACCCTAGCTACCTTTTTTAGAGATGCGTCCGTAAACTATATTTGTTCCCATTCTGTTCTTATCACACCATGCTGAAGAGTATTTAAGATTCGGCATAGCCAATTATAGCACTCTTGTTTGACACTACATACATATTTTGTTTTTATACTTTACCAAAACAAATTATTTTGTCAACACATGTTTTTTTGTATTTTGTTTAAAAAAATAATTGCAAAAAATGAAAGATAACAGTTTTGAGAAAGTGGTTAAACATTCCAACTTAATATGTTTACCGGGACAACGTCTTTGTTTATCAGATGAAAACACAATAGCCGGTCAGGGTACCTATGAACGTATGGGATACATATACGCCACACTTGCCGGGACAGTAGATATTAGAGAAAAAGATAATGTAAGATGCGCCTAATTTGTATTTTTTTTTTTTTAAATTTAAATATTTTAGTGCAAATTTATTGAGGTCCAATGTGCTGGAAGCCAGACAATTGTACCGGTAGCTGGGGACGTTGTTACGGCACGTGTTTTACAAGTAAATCAACGGTTTGCTAAATGCTCCATACTATGCATTGGAGAACATGTACTCGAACAAAACTATCGTGCAATGTTGCGTAAGGAAGACGTGAGAGCCACTGAAAAAGATCGAGTTGAGATGTACAAATCTTTTCGTCCTGGTGATATTATCTTGGCTCGAGTTGTAAGTACATATTATAAAAAGTTGATTATTCAAACGTTTTATGTATCTCATTTTATTAGTTACCACAAACTGAACTATCCTGTTATCAATTAAGCACAGCAGAAAATGAGTTAGGTGTAGTGGTGGCCATAGCTAGTGAATGTGGTCCACAAAGTGTACCTATGGTGCCAGTAAGCTGGACAGAAATGCAGTGTCCTAATACACTTGTTAAAGAACCCCGTAAAGTTGCTAAAATTGTTCCAGCTAGTGCTTTAAAAACAGAGAGAGTCTAAAAAATTTAAAATTTCAATAAAAGTTTTGTATATTCAGTTATGCGATGAAAATCGATTTAGAAAACGAAACGATTTAAAACCGATAATATCGTTTTCAGTATCTTTAAAAATTTATTTCCAATACATTTTCGTCTTATTTCCTTTAAACATTCTTTAAAATTGTATATTATATGTTAGCTGAAATGCATTTTGAACAAAAAATTAATACTATAACATATTCAGAAATGGATTTTAAATTCGCCCAAAATAAAACACACCTTTTCTTTTAGTGGTCACACAATTTTAAAGAATTTCTTAGTTTACAATATTAAGCGCGATTCATTTGAATTATTTTGAATGTTTTAAAAACGATCGTTTTCAAATCTATTGATTTTCATCACATATCTTATTAAAATTTTTGTAATTAAGTAAACTTAAGCAAATTTTCAATACAAAAATAAAGATGATTTCAATAACCACGAACAAGAACAAATCAATAAATTGTGAAATATATGTACATATCGCAAATTAAATCATAAACAGGCACATCTCAAAAATGTTAAGGAGCAGCAGAAAACAGCGCAGTTTATTAAACGATGTCAGTCTGTTTTTCTGTATATTTGGGGAACGGAAAGAACAAAAGTTTCCAAATAAGGTACAGCCATCTTGGTTATCAATATAGAACATCCCGCAAAATGTGGGCGGGATTGGAGAAGTTGGCGTGGCACTTCCCATACAAAGACATTATAGATTTGTGTATATCTGAATACCGGAAGGAGTCAAAGTTTCCAAATTAGTAAGAAGCATCTTGGTTATCAATACGCAACAACCGACAAAATGAGGGCGAGATATGACAAATAGGTGTGGCTCAAAATTGATGTATTTATATTTAAAGAACGGTATTTAAACAACTTTGTTTTTATCTCAGCATGGTGAAGGGTACATAGGACTCGGCATAGCCGAATATAACACTTACTTGTTTTTCTTTTACTTTGTCACTAACAGAATAGCTTTCGAACAGTTTCCTAACGCTTTTTGCATAACTGACGCTTGTTTTCGTAATACAGATTTGGACGAAAGGGATTTTTATTGTTCGTAATAGAGAATCGCCGTTTCGAAAGAGATTTTTGTTTTTGATAAGATATAAAAAAACTTACTTTCATTTGAAATAAATAGTACCAAAATGTATTAACAAAGTGATCTCAGTACTACAACAATGCAACAATAGAAAAAACAACAGGCATTTTGTTGCTAGAATTGAGACGGCAAATGTCAAAATGCCTTATTAAAAAAAGTAAATAAACAAAAAAATGACGACAAACGTCACACACGAAGAAAATCACTGCAAACAGCTGCGCTTGTGAGGTCACTTTATTAGTAAATTCTGAATAGTACTAAAATCGTTATGACAGTACAAATTTTTCGAACTCGTAAATTTTTTCTTTCGAATCGAAATACGCTACAGCCCCCATGTTCTTCAATGGATTGATTAACTCCTACACAAGTGGAATGATACCATATTTTACAATTATCGCATTGTACCTTTTCCATTGAATCCAGAATATCGCGTTTGCCACAGCTTTTGGTCTTTTTATAAACTGGTGGTGTTTAAAAAATTTTATAAAATTTTAAAAATTTGTTTCAATATTGAAAGAAATTTATTTTATTTAAATTCAATATATTTAGGGGCGTCATAGAAACCAATTTTATTGGAATTGGATTTGAAACCGACAAAAACAATACGTTGGTGTCTTGAAATCCAATCTTATGGGGTTTTTGTTCGAAATGAAATAAGTGTCGGGTTTAGATGTCACCAAAACCAATATTATTATTATTATTTTTTTTTTTTTTATTTTTTTTTACATTACCTATAACCTAGCCTTTAAAGGCCATAATCGGTTACAAATTTCTACTAACAATTGTAAATAAATAATAAAAATAATAATAAAAATAAAATAGTTGAGCTCGAGGCCTGCGTTGTTCTTTAAAATTCTTCTTTATTTTTTCCAATATTTCGCTACTCTTCGAGTAGCATCCTCAAGGAGTATCTTTAATTTAAATATAAAAACAATACAAAAGTTAAGTATAATTTAGTTTCAAGTGAACAAACAATAATACATTTAAGTGTGATTGACAATTTTCATAAACAAATGACAAACACAATATTAATTTAAACAGTATTTTTATATATTAACAAACGCACTCACAATGGATTTAAAATAAACAAACAAAATTCTAAAAAATTTGTTTCTCCTTTCCTTATCGTTGTGTGGCAGCAATGCTGCACGAGGTCAATCCTGCATTACACATAAAATATTTTAATCTGGTAACCCTTAGAATTCAGCTAAAAAAGGCTGCAACAAAAAGTGGCACCACTAACATTGTTATTTTAGTTTTACGCCCGCTTTCACGATCTATGATTAAATGTTTGTTAAAAAAAAATTAACTAATTGCTGGTTTGGCTAACGGGTACTTTTTAATCAACGGTTACCGATTTTCGTTTCACCATCTTTCGGTTATTTAACGAAAGAATTTGATAAAAATGTGGCAATACTATCGGTTTGTTTACATAAAAAATAAATATTTAAAAGTAAACAAAATTTTGTGTGTGTTTTAATTTAAATAAAATTTAATAAATAAAATAAAAATTTAAAAATATAATAATTTAAAAATCAAGGTAAACATAAATGTACATGTAAAATATATTAATGTAAATTAAAAATTGTTTTTTTTATGTATTCAGCATGTTCTCAGACGATGAAATATTTTGCAGCGAAAATAAGGATTCTTGTTTGGATGTTAACAAAGGAAAGCGACAAAGGTAAGATCTCATTGCAAAAAAGAATATCAAGTATTAAACCGAGGAAGAGGAAGATGTGTTAATGTCGCTGGTTGAGCAACACTCACGCATCGTGGAGAATAAAACCACAAACGCTGTTAGTTGGCAGCAAAAAAATGATGTTTGGCAAACAATCGCATCACAATTTGGGTCGCAGTGCAACAATATCAGATCGGTTAAAAGCCTTAAAGATAAATACGATAATATGAAGCGGAAGGCAAAAGTAGCACTACCAATTGATAGAAAATAGTTTTATAAAACCGGAGGAGGCCAATATTGCAGCAAAGTATCTGATAGAGATAAGCGCATTTAATCATTATTAGGAAAGTCTGCAACCGGCTTATAAAACGAAAATATTTTTTATGAATATGGGGGTTAAGACTATTTCAGAAATAGATTTTAAAACCGACCGAAATTCATTACACCTGCTAAAAACTATCGTTTTTCATCACTTACCTGAATAAGACTGAATTATTTGTAACTTTTTCATTCTACCGCAATTTTTGTAATAATACTGAAGGCCGTTTCACACTATAATGCAAGTCTTAAATATTTTGACGGAAATGCTTTCTTGATCTACTTATTGTTTGAAAACTTTTAAAAAACAATGAGAACTTATCGTGTAAGGGTTTAATTTTCCTCAAAATACTTAAGACTTGTATTGAAGTGTGAAACTGCCTTAAATATGACTGAATATTTTTTTAAGTTTATCAATAATATACATACGTATGTATGAAATATTTAATATATGAAAAAATAAAAAACAAATTTATGTATGTTTATAAAATATGCGGAATTTCATTTTATTTGTATCAATCAGGGACAGAAAATACTAATTCTTTTGGATTTTTATTTTTTCGAGTAAATATAAATTTTACTACACGTTTAATTACTTGTGTTCTGAAAACAGCACATAACTGTTATTTTTGTTGGAAAAAAAATCAAAAAATAACTTTCATTCTGGCTTTAAAAAGTAAAAATAAAATAATGACTGTTATCATCCGACTTTTATAAAAAAAGAATACTTATTGTGGTCTCAGACATCAATATGTATGTATGTAGCATAGCTGTAAATGAATCATTAATTTTTTTAATTAATTCGCGAATCATTCATGCGTTGAATTAGCAAATTTTGAATTAATTCTTTTAACACACAAAATGAATTGAATGAAATTTGAGTCAATTCAAATGAATTGCAATTATGTAATTTTAAATTCAAATGAATTGCAATTTGTTTCTAATTCAAATGAATTAGTAGGACTGGAGTAAATTTTTAGCAACTTTGAAACTCAATCCTAAGGACAGTACGGGAAAACGACGTTTCATGACTCCAAAACAACGCTGTATAACAATTCGTGTCCTGATTTGTGATACGCCGCAATAATCCCCAATAACCATCATAAAGCTACCGGTGGCGTAAAACCTTAAGGTCAATAGTACCATTTGTATTGGCGATAAGGCATTGCATATATCTAAATTCAATATTAATTAATTATTTTAAATATTTTTCGAAATATCTTACCTATCTGTTGCAGACTTTATATTGTTGTGAACAAGACTGCATATAAAACGTATTGCAGACTTTGATAATCTATATCTCTGTCTGAATTCTTCATCAGATAATTTGAAGTGGTTCCGGTGGTCAGGAACATTTCTTTTTTTCCAATATGAACTTTTAAAATAAAAAATATTACAAGAATGTAAATGTTGGTTCATATTTCTATCCATTTTATTTGTTTTATTTTCCGATTAGTGTGCTAACCGCCAAATTTTCTTCGGTTAAATTTAACACACACTTTTTGGTTAAATTATGTCAGTTAAGAGTTAATCATATATTGTGTAATACAATTTGGCCAAACTTTCGGTTAAAATTATGATTATTTTTTAATCAAAGGTGGTGAAAACGGGCGTTAGTCTAGATTATTCTTTCATATAGCAACAGACGCTGAAGTCTTACTTTTGTTAAAATAAAAAGTCATTAAAAATACAGAAATCTACGTTTCATTATTTATCGGTTACACTGAAAAAACAGTAAACCACATTGGTGACCCCGAGTGTTATGGAGAAAAAAGAAAAATCTGACGAAGATTTTCATGATTCTCTGGACAACATGAGCGAGACAAAAGAAAATGCAGCATCGAGTGCAAATGGTGTTCGTGAAGTTTTTAGGGTGGGCGTCAAGCCACCGACATTTTGTAAAGAGCAACCGGACATTAATTTCATACAAATGGAATCACAGTTTGCCGTAGCCGGAATCAAAGTCGATGAAACAATGTACCACCATGTTATTTCATCATTGGAACCACAATATTTAATTCAAGTTGCAGACATTATACGCAACCCACCACCCGGTGAAAAATATGATGCCATAAAGAAATCTTTGATTGCTGAATATACTGATTCAGACCATCGTAAATTAAGAAAATTAATTAAGGAAATTGAACTTGGTGATCTTAAGCCTTCTCAGCTTTTGAAAAGAATGAAGGACTTAGCTGGCGACAAAATATCTGACGACGCATTAAAATCATTGTGGATGGAACGTTTGCCAGAGACGGTTCGCTCTGTTGTGACCATTGTTGATGGTAATTCTTCACAAATGGCTCTACAAGCCGATAAGTTAATGGAAGTGCAAAACTACCCTAGTATATCAACTGTTCAACATGATTCAACTTTAAGAGCAGAAATAGAGGAACTTCGTAATCAAATTAAAGACATGCGTGCCAGTCAAAATGACAGAGGCCGTTCAAATGACCGAAGTTATCAGCATAACCGCGGTAATTCAAGAACAAAGGTACGCTTTCCTTTTTGCAGATTTCATTACAGGTTTGGCGACAAGGCTCGTAGATGTGAGGAACCTTGCCAATTTAAAAATCTCAAGCCGGAAAACTAACTCCTGCTCTGTCATCGGCGGCAAACAGAGTGGAAACTGCAGAAAGCCGTCGCTTATTCGTAACGGACCAAAAAACCAAACTGCGATACTTAATCGACACCGGCGCAGATTTCTCGGTTTTGCCACCTACAAATCGTGACGTACCACATTCATACAATTTATACGCAGCAAATGGTACGCCAATAAAAACATATGGTACGAAAATCATTTCAGTCGACTTTGGCCTACGAAGAAAAATGGACTGGGAATTTCTCATTGCCGACGTTACCAAACCCATTATAGGCGTTGATTTTTTACATGAATTTGATCTTTTAGTGGACGTTCGTAAGAAAAAGTTAATTGATAACAAGACAAAACTCATGGTAAATATAATTTTTGACAAAAGCTGCCATGAACAGATTCACACAATTTCGCCAGCTGAAAATGGCTGGGTGAAACAACTATTAGATGAATACCAGGATTTAACACAACCATTTAAGTACACAGCAAATTCTGAAAATTCTAAAGTTAACCACCATATCGTAACTGAGGGACCGCCAATATTTTCAAAGCCTAGGCGACTCAATCCCGAGAAACTGGCCCTCGCAAAGAGGGAATTTGAATATATGCTAAAGCAAGGCATTTGCAGTCCGAGCAGCAGCCAGTGGTCAAGTCCACTACACATGGCACCGAAGAAAACGCCAGGTGAGTGGCGACCATGCGGCGACTACAGGCGATTGAATACGGTGACCAAACCAGACAGGTACCCCATCCCTCATGTCCATGACATTTCACAAATGTTGCACAACAAGTCCATATTTACAACCCTCGACTTGGAGCGGGCTTATCATCAGGTACCCATTGCACCAGAAGATCGTGAAAAGACAGCCATAGTTACACCGTTTGGTTTATACCAATTTAACGTTATGACATTTGGTCTCCGGAATGCCAGCCAAACTTTTCAACGATATATGGATCAAATTTTTCGTGATTTGGATTTCGTGATCGTATACATTGACGACATATGCGTAGCATCATCGGGTGAAGAAGAACATGTCCAACATTTGAATATCGTTTTTGATCGTCTTCGGCAGCAAGGCCTAAAAATAAAAGTTTCAAAATGTGTCTTCGGGCAAAATGAAATAAATTTTTTGGGCCACCATATAACAAAAGATGGCGTATCACCTACGAGAGAAAAAGTTGAAGCAATTTTAAATTTTAATAAACCAACACTCACATGTGATTTAAGACGATTTATAGCACTGTTGAATTTTTACAGACGTTTTCTTCCAAATGCGGCATATAAACAAGGTAAGCTACAAAAACTTATAAAAACCAACAAGAAAAATGATAGAACACCAATTAAGTGGGATGATGATGCAACAAAAGCGTTTGAAGAATGTAGAAACAGCCTCGCTGAAGCAGCTCTATTAGTTCATCCCTCCTTAAATGCAAAATTGGTTCTCCATGTTGATGCCAGCAACTTCTGTGTTGGTGCAGCAATTCATGAGGTAGTAGGTCGTACTCTTCGACCCCTTGGTTTTTTCTCGAAGAGGATGTCTGATACTCAAAAAAGGTACAGCACGTTTGATAGAGAGCTACTGGCAGTCTACCAAGCAGTAAAATATTTTAAACACATGATTGATGGTCGTGATTGTACAATTTTAACGGACCACAAACCACTTACGTTCGCTTTTCAGCAAAATCCGGAAAAGGCTACCCCCAAACAAATACGCCAACTTAGCTTCATTAGTGAATATACAACCAACATTCAACACATTTCTGGCAGAGACAACGTCGTTGCCGACACATTGTCGCGGATCGAGGCCATGTTTAACGCCGACCAGGTAAATTTTGAGGAGCTTGCATTAAGCCAACAAAATGATGATGAATTAAGAGATGCCGAACAAAATTCGTCACTACAGTTAAAACAAATACAGCTACCAAATTCCCAAGTGTCGTTATGGTGCGATGTTTCAACAGCAAAAGTCCGTCCTTATATTACTCCATCATTCAGAAGACAAATATTTAATTCAATCCACAGTATATCACATTCTGGAAAACGTTCAACAGTAAAGCTGATCACCGAACGGTTCGTCTGGAAAAATATGAAAAATGACATCACCAAAATGGTTAACTCCTGCCTTGAATGCCAAAAAACTAAGATAAATAAACATAATCGAAGCGCTTTGCAACAATTTAATGTCCCAGATCAACGGTTTCGACATGTAAATATTGACTTAGTGGGACCGTTGCCGATATCGGATGACTTCAGATACGCTTTGACCTGTATAGACCGATTTAGTCGTTGGCCAGTCGCTATCCCTATTAAGGACATAACAGCAGAAACTGTAGCACGAGCATTTTTAAGCGGATGGATATCGCAATATGGTATGCCAAGCGCCATAACGACAGACCAGGGTAGACAATTCGAGTCGAAATTATTCAAGGAGCTAACTCACCTGACTGGTTCAAAACATCTTCGTACAACCGCTTACCACCCACAGGCAAATGGCCTGGTGGAGCGCATGCACCGTACTCTTAAATCTGCTATTAAGTGCCATACATCTACAAATTGGACTGATAGTTTGCCAATAGTATTGTTGGGACTGAGAACAACTTTCAAACCAGATTTAAATGCATCAGCAGCTGAAATGATATACGGATCCACAATCAGATTACCGGGTGAATTTTTTGAAAAACCAACAGAAGAATATGTTGAAAGTGATTTTGTAAAAAATCTTCGTAACGTTATTGGCAATCTAAAACCAGTTCCAACGTCAAACCACTCATCGCAAAATGTTTTTATACAAAAGGAACTTGCAACCTGCACTCATGTTTTCCTACGGGACGATACAGTTCGCGCACCATTGAAAGCACCCTACGACGGTCCTTATGAAGTCATAAATCGAAATGATAAAAATTTTGACATCAGAATAGGTGCTAAAATCGTAAAAGTAAACATAGACAGAGTCAAGGCGGCATTTATACTCAACGAAAACCGGCAAAATCTTTCAGAAAACATTCCAGTTCAACATCAATCATCATCTGATACTGATGTTCAAATTGTTCCGGTAAATCAAACACAAATCGAAACACCAGTACAGCAGCAACCTGCGGGGAGTGTATATGTACCTCCGGAAACATCACGTTCAGGTAGAACAATTAACATACCGAAAAGATTCGTACAATTTGTTGCATAGCAACCATATTGAAAGGGGAGTGATGTGGCAGCAATGCTGCACGAGGTCAATCCTGCATTACACATAAAATATTTTAATCTGGTAACCCTTAGAATTCAGCTTAAAAAGGCTGCAACAAAAAGTGGCACCACTAACATTGTTATTTTAGTTTTAGTCTAGATTATTCTTTCATATAGCAACAGACGCTGAAGTCTTACTTTTGTTAAAATAAAAAGTCATTAAAAATACAGAAATCTACGTTTCATTATTTATCGGTTACACTGAAAAAACAGTAAACCACAGTTGTTTTTAACTCGTCATCATAACTACTACTAAACTTAATAATATTATTGCATTTTTCTATTCCCTTTGTTGACTAAATGTATGTAGTTGTTGGAACAAGTACTCTCTATGTCGCTCTTAAAATTGATTCGCTGTGTTGTTTTTGTTCTTATGATGTTTAGCATCTCCAGTATGTACCCTACCAGAATAGAATGAGCGAGTTGTCACTTTTTTCACGTTGGTGTTAAGAAAATGATAGAATGAAATGACAGAAAACTTGGTTTAGGTCATTTCATTCTATCATTTTCTTAACTCCAACGTGAAAAAAGTGACAACTCGCTCATTCTCTTCTGGTAGGGTACCTTCGTTTGTAATTAAGTTCGGTTTGTAAAACTTTGACATCATTAAAATTAGGGTAGTGTTTATTTTTTTTATATTTTTGTAGTATTCCATTTGAGTTTTGAATATGTTGCACTTTTATTCCAAGATAGTGTTTTAACTCGCCGCAGTCGGACATTTCAAATTTGGATTCAAGTTGTAATTTTATTTCACTAATCTCAAAAATGGTATTTGCAATAATTAAAAGATCGTCCACATAAATTATTAAAATTATCACATTTTTACAAGAATCCTTAACATATAAACAATAATCATGACGTGATCTTGTGAAACCCATATCAATTAAATAATTATTAAGTTTTTCATTTCAGCAACGTGGACTTTGCTTGAGGCCATAAAGACTTTTTTTCAATTTTAAGACGTGCCCATTATTGACTTTCATACCATCAGGAATATCTATATAAATATTTTCTTTAAGATCTCCATATAAAAAGGCGGTCTTAATATCCATTTGGTGAAAAAGGTAACTATTGTTAACTCCAAAGGCCAAAACTAGTCTAATTGTAGTCAACTTAGCAACGGGTGAATAAATTTCATCATAATCAATACCTGGTTGTTGTTGATAACCCTTTGCTACCAGCCTAGCTTTAAAACGCGCTGGATGTCCATCTGCATCTTCTTTTATTCTAAACACCCATTTTGTTTTAATTAATTTCGCCTCATTTGGCTTCGGTACTATATCCCAAACATTATTTTTTTGCATTGAGTTCAATTCGTCATAAATTGCTGCCAACCACTTTTCTTTTTCATTAGACCATTCAATATCAGAAAAATTAATAGGAATTTGTGACGATAGACACTGAAATGTTGAAAGATAATAATCCGCTAACTTTTGAGGTTTTTTACGGTCGCAACTTGATCTTCTTAACTTTATTGAAGATGTAGTAACAGTATCATCTGATACATTTTCGTTGTGCTCTAAAAACTCGCCAATGTTTCTATCATTATCTGGCAAACTCAATATGTTTTCACTTCTATTTTGTGTATCTATGTTATCAGATCCATAAGAGCATACTTCAACAATAGCTTCATTAGATAATTCATTTGAGGTTTCATTTGGCAACTCAGCAAAAATGTCGCAAACAGGTTCATTAGATAATACATTTAAAGTTTCATTGGGCAATTTAATAACCACACATTCATTCCTCTTTTGTGTGGCGTTATCATTTGATTTAACAACCACACATTCATCCTTCTTAAATGGGTAAATACTTTCGTTAAATTTAACATCTCTTGAACGAATAATATTCTTGTTTTCTTTATCCCAAAGTTTATAGCCATTTGGACAATAACCAATCATCACATACTTTTTACTTTTAGCATCTAATTTAGCCCTCTTTTGATTTGGTATCCATGCGTAAGCTTCACAACCAAAAATTTTTAGTTTAGATAGATCCGGCTTTATTTTGTGCCATAGTTCTGCAGGAGTTTTAGAAACTGATAACGATTTAGTTGGGCTTCTATTTATTATATACACAGCAGTATAAATTGCTTCAGTCCACAAAAATTTGGGAACATTGGAATCTATTAACATTGCACGAACTTTTTCATTGAGGGTGCGGTTGAACCTTTCGGAAACGCCGTTTTGTTGGGGAGAATATGCCATTGTTTCATGGATCTGAATACCTTTATTTTTACAAAAAGTAATCATTTCTGCTGATTTGTATTCTGTACCCTGATCCACAGTTAACTTTGAAATTTGATTTCCAATTTCAGCAGTTGCTAGAGCTTCAAACTCTTTAAAACACTGAAACACATCGCTTTTCCTTTTTATTGGATTAACCAATGCAAAATGTGTGTAATCATCTATAAATGAAACATAGTATCGGCAGCCATTCCACGAAATTGGACTAATTGGGCCACATACGTCAGAATGTATATGCTCTAGTGCTCTTGTAGCCCTAACACGAGTTCCAGAAAAGGGTTCACGACACTGCTTACTAGTAACACACACATCACAAAAACGCTCCTTTCCTAATTTCTTTAAACCAACAACCATATCAAACTGTTTTAGTTCTTTTATACTCTGATGTCCCATGTGACCTAGTCGTTTATGCCAAAGATTATATTCGTCACTTATTGCGGTATACGCATTTAATTTTTTGATCTTTAATTTTATTTCAAATAAATTTCCACGATTTACTGCAGTTGCTATAATTGTATCATTTATTTTAATCACAGCTTAAGATTTTTGAAACGTTACTATTAAACCTGCATCTACCATTTTCTTAACAGAAAGTAAATTTTCACGGAAATCTGAACTGTATAACACATTTAACAAATTAATTGGATAGCCAGTATCACTTGTTCCTTGAATTTCACCAATTTTTGAAACCGTGATACCTTCATCAGCTTTTGCAACAACTATGTAACGAGGCTCACTTAAGATCTTTATTGAGCTAAAAACATTAATGTCATTAACAAAATGATCAGTTGCACCAGAATCTAATGCGAAAATTATTTCTTCTTCCTCGACAATTTTATTTTGAGTTTTTTTACTGTTTTGAACCATAAAACTTATACCTTCTGCAACTTTGGCCTCTTTAACTCGGCAGTCTTTCATCATGTGCCCAAATTTGCCGCACTTGTGACACTTACCGTTAAACCTCTTTTTAGTTTTAAAGTAGAATGCAGATGAGTTTTCAGTTTCCTCAGTTATGCGGGATTTTTTTTTAGACTCTTCAGATAATAGCCTAGATTTCACAATGCTCAAAGTCATTTCATTTACAGGTAAATTCTCTAAAGCTGTTACAATTGCATCATATGATTCAGGTAATGTTAAAAACAGTTGGGAAATCACATCAGCACTTTCAAGTTTTGCACCAGCTGTTTTTAGTTGTCGTACAAGTGAGTCGAATTTTATTAAGTGGGAATTTAACTCATCCCCCTCTTTTAAACGTAAACTTGCTAACTCCTTCCGAATTATAGTTTGATTCATACACGACTTCTTTGCAAATAATGATACTAATGAGTCCCACATGTCCTTAGCAGTAGTTTCATCACGAATGCATTCTAAGCAATCATCATGCATAAATGAAGTTATAATATTTTGGGCTTTTAAATCTTTCCTGTTCCAATCTGCATTGGAATTGTTAGTACCATTTCCAGCTTCGGTTATTGGAGCTGACCCTTTAACAGCGTCCAAGCAATCGGCTGACGCCAAATGTCGTTCAACTCGGAACTTCCAGTTTTCAAAATTTTGTCCACTAAATTGTGGTATTCCTGTTTTATCTTCTGGGCCCATAACCTTTTATATTTTTGTAGTTATTTTTAAAGATATGAAAGTTTGTAATTTTTTATTATTTCAAAGTTTTCTATATAAGACTACAATATATTTTTTTTCAGTATTTTAATTACAATTATTAAAAAAGATACTAGACAATAAATTGAACAAGTAAATCAAGTGAATTAATAACAAGTAACAAAACATAAATTGAATAAATAACAATTTTCCATACAATGTTTTACCAATGCAGTTTTTTGTGTTGGATTACTGAGTTTTAATTTGTTATCAGATTTGTGACCAGCGATTCTGGTCCTCAGTTTATTTTTTGTTGTACCTATGTAAACCATATCACTTTCCTCAGTTAAACTTCCACTGCATGGTATTTGGTATATTAAATTAGATTTATCCATCATTTCGATTTTATCCTTTGTTTTACTAAATATTTTGGAAAGATTGTTGTCAGTTTTATGTGCTATTGTAATATTTTCACCATTAAATAATTTTGATTTTTCAAATCTTTCGGATAAATCAGGTACGTATGTAAGTGACTTATATATTTTTGGTTCCACGGCTACTTTATAATTATTTCCTACTTTTTTATCGTAATCACGGATAAGTTTGTCGGCAAGTTTTCTCGGAAAATTATTATTCAGTAAGATATTCTGGATTTTTCTTTTATTGTTTCTATGGAATTCAGCGTCACTTAGGCTTAGCACTCTTTTTATTAAATTGTTAGCGGTATTGATAATAACTCTTTTAGGGTGTTTCGAAAAATAGTTTATTATTCGACCAGAAGACGTTGGTTTTTGGTACCAGTCCAATTTTAAAGCGTTACCTTCCCTAATTACAATAGTATCTAAATATGGTAATTTAAAATTACACTCTTCCTCAACAGTAAATTTGATTCTATGGTGAAAATTATTTAACTTGGTCAATACCTCCTCAATTGCACTTTCCCGAACTATACTAAAAATGTCATCAACATACTTCGTCAAGATTTTGGGTTTTATCGTTAAATTTTCCAACACCGTCTCCAAAAGTTTTTCCATCACGATGTCTGCAACTATGGGTGATGCTGGTGAGCCCATCGGAAGACCTTTTTTCTGTATATAAATTTTGCCGTCATATTTAAAATAACGATTATCCTTGATGCAGAATTTTACAACTCGTAGAAATAAATTCTTTTCCATTTTTGTATACCTGGAGATTTCTTCCCATTTTTCTTCTATAGTTACTAAAGCTAGATCGACAGGGATACTGGGGAACAACGATACAACATCAAACGAAACTAATCTTTCATCGTCCTGTATAGTCAAGTCTTTTATCCTATTTCTAAATTGCACTGAGTCCTTAACATTAAATCTTGAGTTTTCCGTAGTCATTTTTAATATCACAGTAATATATTTGCACAACTCACTTGCTGGAGTGTTAATAGAAGAACATATTGGCCTTAATGGGTAGTCTTCTTTATGGATTTTGGGAAGTCCATATATCCTTGGTGCTAAAGCAACTTCAGTTTTTAATCTTCTCTTCTCGCTTTCCGATATTAAATTTTTACTAAACATTTCCTCTACTAAATCATTATTAATCTTTTGTAGTCCATTTGTTGGATCTTTATTTACCCTTTGGTACGTCATCATGTCTCCAACAATATGTTTCATTCTTTTTTCATATTCCACTCTCTCCATGGCTACGGTAACGTTACCTTTGTCGGCGTTTAATATCAAAAGGTTATCGTTGTTTTTCAAAAACTTTTTCGCCTTTTCCATTACATTCAATGTGAATTTGTCCCTGTTATTAATTTTCAGCTTATTTAAGTGATTATCAACATCGGATGTAAATCTCATCCTTGATATTTCCTGCTCTTCCTTTTCTTGTATAGTCTGTATGAAATCCTCGCCACCTGCTATGAATTTTAACATCGGGAATTCATCCCTAGCTACAGGGAGTGCATGTTTTTCCCCTAGAGAAAAAATCCACTCTACATCCTCAGGTATCTCAGTGTTGGTCAAGTTTTTAAACCAGTTTCTATTAAATTTTATTTCCAATTCCCTTTTTTGTATTTCCCTCAGTTTTTCAAATTTTTCCTTATGTTTAATCTTTAATTTTTCTTCAATTTATTTGTCAAAAGATCCTCACTGTTCCACAATATCATTGCTTCATCTTTTGTTAAAAGATTGTCAATTGATGTTTTAATATTTTCCTTTTCCCTTTCATTGTGCTTTAAAAGTTCATGTTTGTGTGTAACTAATAAGTTAAGTACTTTACTGTGAAAATTCTGAATGTATTTTGTAAGTGTTTGTCTTATAGTGGATTTTGTACTTATTGTCGTTTCGAAAATGTTGTGTATATTTTTGGTAGAATTCAATATAAAAGATGGTATTATACCCGTATTTCTACACCTTATTAAAAAAAGTGATCGATGCTTTCAACTTTAAGTGCTTGTCCCTTGTTGTATTATACTTATTTATCTTTGTCCTGACGTTGTTGTTTTTCTTAAATTTATTGTAAACCATTTTGATGTTACTACGGCGTGTAAATAAATAAATAAATGAATGTATGTATATAAAAATTAAAATATGTTAAAGTTAAAATATAATTACAAAAGGGTTAGATAGCTTAGTTAAAATGTAAGATTTCCAGCTATGAAAAATCCCAAAACGAACGATTCAGAAAATTATATGTAAATACATGTATACAAATATATATTTATTTATATACATGTGTGTACACACATGTACATATGTATAAGCAGTATATTAATTAATATATTAGTTAAATTTACACAGGAGAAAAATGTAAAGTGGATATTTGTTAACTTTCAGAGTATAAATAATGATTTATTTTATGTTCATTAAGAAAATACTACCAAACAAACTGCACAGAAATAAATTTTTAAATATCATGAATATAATCCTTAAATGCATATTCAACACATAAATATAGAACACTTATACAAAAGATTGATTTCCTGAAAGTTCCAAAAAAAGTCTTTTTTTGTATGTGTTAGCGGAAACACCAAAAGTTTTCAAAAGTTTCTAACATAAAAACAACGCTCCAAGACGGCAGATAATTTCGGTATTTTTAACTGTCTATTTCTTGTTGATCTACAAAAATCAAATAACAGAATTAAATACCCAGGAGTTTGCAAACTATAAGACTTATAAAAGTGAACAAGATTTCTAAAATTTATGAACTCCACAAATGGTAAACCTAAAAATTTTAAAACACATGGTGAGACATGCTGTCTTATTCTCAACGAGTAAAGATATCGCATAACACGATTAAAACCCAATCTTATTTTTTTTAGAATATAGCCAACTGTTCCAGAATACACCTCCAATCCATATAAAAAAACTGGCATTATAAGCCCACGAACAATTTGTTTCTTAACATAAGTTGGCAACATTAAATCTGTATTGTACAATTTACGCAAAGTAAAATTCACTTTAGATATTATGAAATTAACATGACCTTCAAATGATAATTTAGTATCAAGAACTACACCTAGACAATTAAGACGATCAACAAACTCAATTTCACCACCACTAAGACAACATAGCCTTAGTTCTACCAGTATTAACTACAAACGCATTATCCAGAACCCAACTATCCAACAATTGAACTGTATAATTGATAACACTTTGCAAAACATCAAAAAACTCAGGTGTGCCCTTAAACAAAAGCTGCACATCATCAGCAAACGAAAATGGAAGATTGCTAGAAATTTGATCAAAAAGATCATTAATAAACTGTGCTACACGGGACAAGGAAATGATAACAGCTGGTTGCTGTTTACACAACAACCAGCGAACGTGGCCAGACTGTCGGCGGTGCTGGTATGCTAGCGTACTGCGCGGCTTAAGCTCGCCGGATGGGGTGGTTCTTGCCGACCCGCTGGCAGTAATCCCGGGCACAAAAATTTAATTCATACCAGCTACAAAAAAAATTATTAATACGAACTAGAACAAAAAGATATTTGGGACCCGAAGCAGTAAGTTGTTGCGACACTATAAGACACACACACATATACATATAATTAGGCAGGTGTCCGGCCTAACATTTGCCCTCCCTTTGGGACTTTCAGTCCCACCGTACATCCTACCTTGAGGTTTAACTGGATGTCCCTAAACAGCCTTAACCTTACCATCTTCACCATTTTTTTCTCCCTTACTCGCCGCTTTTTTTTACATTTAAGCCGATATAGTAACTTATAAATGCATTTAATAATTTTAATTACTCATTATAAACTTTTGCTTTATTAACAGTAATTTTTAAGTATGGCAAAATTTTAACATTATCAGAATTTGAATTAATTTCACAGGGCTAACGAAAATACAGCAAAAAAAATTTTAAATCTTAATCTTCGAACAAACAATGAATTTTATAAAATTTACAGGCAAAATTTCTTAAATTTTTTTTTCTTTTGATTAAGGTAATGATTTAACTAAACGAAAATTTCCCTTAGATGGAGTTGCTTCTCTACGGATAGCTGCTAATTCTTTGCCCTTCACCGGAATATGGCTGCTATGGCTGACTGCAAGCTGGGCTTGGAAGGTTTTGGTCGTCCGTCGTTGTCCGAAATCCAGGCGTTTTCCGGTAAGTATTTAATTTTCCTTTCCTTTATATTCTTGTATTAATTTTCTTTTCAGGGTTCTTTTTTTCCTATTTGCATTTTTTTATATTCTTTTCTTTTTTTTTCTCTATTTAATTTTATTAAATTTTAATCCTTTAACCACTAATTCTGGTTTCCTCCTTTCTTTCTACCCGACGATTTCTAGAACTGAGCTCAACCCTACTCTTCGCGCACATTTGGCTCAAAATCCCCAAAACGGACTGGGCTACCCGTGGTAAAAACTTCAAATAAAATTTCCTAAAAAATTTTCTTTAATTTAAATATTTATTTTTAGATTTCGGTCCTGTCCGTTAAGTCGTCCAGGTTAACACTTTCTTATGTCTTAAAACCTTGTTACCAAGCACCCCTGACGTGGCGGTGCTGATGCAGCTTCTCCAGCGATGGATGAGTCGGACTAGCTGGCGGTGGCAAGTGGCAGTGGTTTGGTGGTCCAAATTCTTTTTATATAATTAACACGTTTAATTTTTAAAAATTTAACTTTCAACTTTGTTTTAGTTTTAAATCTTTCAATAAAATCTTTACTTTATTTACAAAAAACCCACTTCGCTTATTTATTTTTACTTCTGCCACCGGAGTCACCATTCGTCACAACAAGAGGAAAAAAGAAAAAGGGCCGACATTTTGGTCTTCGGCGGCCAAGAAGCCTCGGTCAAGCAAAATGTCGCCCAACCATATTTTCCAGAAACTTTGTTTTCAGCATTTTGTTTATGTGTTTATTTTTTTTCTCTTCTTCTAGTTATTTATTTATTATACCCTTCACCACAGGTGGAAAAGGGTATATATAAGTTTGTCATTCCGTTTGTAATTTCTACAATATTGATCTTAGGCCCTGTAAAGTATATATATTTTGGGTCCTTATGAGGAGAGAAGTTGATTTAACGATATCCGTCCGTCTGTCCGTCTTACGTTTGATATGTGTTTTCCGGAGGATCCAGACATGATAGCGGCTAGGTTGTTTTAGACTTATGTCACATATAGTCCACCATTTCTTGCTATTGAAATTCAGCCAGAATGGTCCAAAAATGGCTGAGATATGAGCAAAAAACGACGACTACCTCCAATTTTTACCAAAAATCCCTTGTTGTTGTATTTTTTTATTTCTGTATATCTTGAGAACGGCAAGAGCCAAAGTTTCCAAATTGGGTACACACATTAACGTTATCAATACACAAAATGTGGGCGGGATTGAACAAGTGGGCGTGGTACCTCCCGTACAAAAAATATCAAAAATTGTATAAAAACCTGATTTTTTGGACTGTCATATGACCTATGGTTACGCCTTATATATCAAAAGATCGCAAATTTTTAATATAAAATATTATCTGAAAAACTCGGGAAAATCGGTTCAGATACGAAAAAGTTATGACCAAAATATTAATTTTTTTTTGAAAAATACCCATTTTCGGGAACCATAGATCTTCCCGAGTCCAAGTTTTATAACCAAAATAACTGGCAAATTTCTTCTTTAACACGTCGGTATATAAATCTGTCAAATCGGTTAAGAAATAGCAGAGTTATGACCAAAATACTGAAATCCCAAAAATTACTCTTTTTATAATTAAGTTTGTTTTTTATACCCTTCACCGAAAGTCCTATACCCTATAAAGTTCTGGGTATTCTGGGTCCTTATGAAAACCGAAGTTCAAATCCAGTTGTCCGTTTCTGTGTCAACTGTGTTGAGTTGTGAACTGTAAACTGATCATATTTACTTTTAATGATATTCATAAAACGTTCCTTTATGGTCCAGTTGTCTAGGGGGTTTGCTTAGGTTAGAAACTGTGAGTCCCTGGTTCGAATCTTGTTTTTTTCAAAAAGAATTTTTTTTTTTTTAATTTTTTTATGTTCTGAAACGATTTAAAAAAATATTTACCAGTTTTAACTTTTTAAATTTAATTTATAATGAAGTTTTATGTATTGTATATATGTATGTTTATGTAGAAATTATTTAGGTTTTGTCTAGTTGCTCTGTATTCTGCTCGCACAATGGTGAAGGGTATATAAGATTCGGCACAGCCGAATATAGCACTCTTACTTGTTTTTATCTATCTTTCTCTTAACTACAACTATTGCTGTCCCTTTCCTTTCGTAGTTGGCGTTGCCAATCATTCTCGACACACCACAGGGTGCACATGACAAAACATTATAAAAAGTAAAGGTCCAAGGACCGATCCTTGAGGCACACCACTGTGAAGTGGAAGCAAGCTAGAAGCCCGATTACCACTAACAACATATTGACTTCTATCAAAAAGATATGCAATTTTTGAACAATTAGATAATGATCTACTCTATCAAAAGCCTTAGTAAAGTCCAATGACAATAAAATACAAACACCTTCATTTACTGTTACCGGGTTTTTATTGAAAATAAACTATCAATCTAGTAATTTCACCATGGTTTGTATGTGGTCGTGTATTAATCCATGGTGAAATTACCACCATGTATTAATCTTATCAAGTGTGTTAGGAATGGGCAATTTGATAAAATATGTCGACATATATATCGTATCGATATTTTTTAAGAGTATCGATCGTATTAAATTTAAAAACTTAATATACCTATGTATATACATATTTATGAACATACATATTACAAGTAATTCTATACTTACTTTTTGTTTCTTTTTATTTCAAACTTTAGTTCGCTTAACTTACATTTAAAACAAATTTTGTTTTATATGTAAGTTATGCGAAAGTTTTCGTTCGAAATCGAGTGGCAGGCAGTACGATAAAAACAAAAAATTCAATAAAAACAAAATAGGGAAGAACAAAAAAACCAGTTCGTTAATCTCGAGACTACATTTTACTTATTCGCCATATAGGCATTTCCATTTGGACGTGTCGTGATATTTGTACCACAAAATGCAAAAAAAAAAATTAAATGAAGAAGCGAATTGAGCAAGACATTTTGTATAAAACCTTTTTTTTAGTAAACTTTGGACTTTCTTATCCTTCAATGGTACGGACTGGGTTAAGGGAGTGAAGGTTGTCAACTGTGGTAACAAGAATTCATTGGAATTCTTAAGAACTACAATTGACAAATGCAGCGACATTAACCCGGGGGCAAGGTTTGAAGTCATACAAGCCTCCGATTTGCCAATTAGGCAAAACATAGTGACAGTATGGATTCCACCACTTGTACGCCCGGTGGAAACTATACTGGCAGTATTGAGCAACCAAAATAGTAGGTTTCTTACCGTCCAATGGAGGTTGGTGACCTCACTGGTGTGTAAGGTGAATACCGGCAGGGACTTCCGTTTCGCGGTGGATCGGAAGTCCGTAGAATTCTTGGAGGAGGGGGGTTGTTAAGTTTGGTTTAGGTAACGTCAGGTTCCGGTATCCGAAACATGATAGGACCAAGGAAGCTGTTAGTGGTGAAAATAAACCTGCACCATTGTGAAGCAGCTTCAGCCGAACTTATAACCTTTCTCACCAGCACTCGGACGGACGTAGCCCTTATCCGAGAACCTTGGATTAATAAAAATAAGGTTTGCGGTTTAAGGGTTGCGGGATACACTCTGTTTGTCCCGTCCACAGAGGACAAGGTAAGAACGTGTATACTAGCGAGGAATGAATTGAATTTTCTCATCTCTCATTCTTTCAGGTGCAGTGACTTGACCGTAGTAAATGGAGAAGCCAAAGGTAAGCGTACTCTTACACTGGCTTCGGTGGATCTAAAGAGGGCAAAGCTCCTATCATGGAGACAATTTTGTGTATCCATCGATGTCAAGGACCAAGGACCCAAAGGCCCTGGGTTACATCCAAAGGAACGACGGCTCATGGACTGAGTCTAGCTCTGAGACCCTTACCTTACTTATGGGGACGCATTTTCCCGGGTGTATGGAAACCGGAGCTATGGAAGATGGTCAGTGAGCCGTGATGTCCATGACATCGAATCATACTTCCGCTTGCTTCGAGGAAATGGTCACAAGGGAGAAGCTGGCGTGGGCGGTCAATACTTTCGACCCATATAAGTCACCGGGTCCGATGGCATTTTTCCGGCCATGCTTTGCAACATCCCGGACGATGCATCATTTCTGCTGGTGAATATAGTCAGGAAAAGCCTCAGTAGGAGGTATCTGCCTAGGGGGTGGAGAGAGGTAAGGGTGATTTTTATACCCAAGGCTGGTAAAGCGGGCCACTCGAAACCGGGGGATTTTAGACCTATTAGTCTGTCTTCATTCTTGTTGAAGACTCTCAGGAGTAAAATTGAGACCCGCCTTATTAGCAACGCTCAACATGCCTACCTGAAGGCTAAATCTGTTGAGAGTTCGTTACATGAAGTGGTGGGTTGTATTGAGCACGGTCTGAGGCATAAGGAATATACTCTCGCCGCGTTTCTGGATATAGAAGGAGCCTTTAATAACATAAGGATTGAGGCGATTAGAGATTCGTTGATGGAGTTGAAGACTTTCTGGTAGAGTGGATAGTCTGCATGCTAAGCAGTAGGATTATAAACTCGGGCCTAGAGGATCATGTGATAAAGAGGAGGGTTACCAGGGGACACCACAAGGGGGATTCTATCGCCTTTACTGTAGTTGCTTGCGGTCAACAAGATTCTTAGGTCATTTGATTCCATGAGCAGGAAAGTTGTTACCTATGCGGACGACATAGCTCTGCTGGCCAGGGGAAAATTTCTGTCCACGATCGGGGAAATTATGCAGGTGATGCTGGGCGAACTCTCGTTATGGGCAAAGGATAGGGGGCTGTGTGTTAAACCTGTGAAGACGGAACTGGTGGTATTTACCAGAAGGTACAGGATAGAGGGATTTAGGGGGCCAGTGCTAGATGGCGTCGATTTACCTCTATCGGACGGTGCAAAGTATTTGGGTAACTTTCCGGACTGCAAACTGTCTTGGAAGAGAAATACTCAGGAGAGGATGAGAAGGGGACTCAATGCCTACTACACATGCAGTAACTCCATCTGTAAGAATTGGGGTCTGAGGCCGGATATGGTAAACTGGATCAAAGGAGTGCATTTTTGGCATCACAGGCGCAAGGGGAAGCACTCCACAGGCAGCGTTAGACATCCTTCTATATCTGTCCCCTATTGAGCATTATGTGAGGAGTGTGGCTGCTAGGAACTTTCTTAGACTTTACGAGTCATCCTTAGTTAGACCTAGGCGGGATGATCACACGAGAATTTTGTACAAGGTGGGTCTGCTTAATCAGGGTGTTATTCTCGAGGGAACTTCGGATCATAGGACTATGACCCTGGACTTCGGTGTAACACCACCAGTGGAGTTCCCGGATAGGGAAATTTGGCGTGGATCCATTGGACTGTTTGAGGGGTGGGCAGTATTTACGGATGGATCCAAGATGGAAACCGGCACTGGTTCCAGTGTATTCAGACTCCCCGATGAGTGCAGTGTCTTCCAGGCGGAGATCCTAGCGATCTGGAGGGCGACGAGAATGATACTGGCTCACATCGTGGGTGGATCTGTGGTGACATTTTTAGTCAATAGTCAGGCGGGCATTGACAAATTATACGGTGCTATCGTGCCTGGTCGCTCGGTGTAGGAATGCTCTAAAGGAACTCATGGAGGCATTCAATGTAAGGCTGTGTTGGGTACTTGGACGATGCATGGTTGATGGGAAAGAGGTGGCGGATGCACTCGCAAGAGGTGGTTCGAATTTGGACTTAGTGGTAAGGGACAGGGGGGTAAAGCCCCCCTAAGCTACTACTAAGGGGTGATACGGGAAAAATTCCGTGATGATGTTAACCGATCCTGGAGGAACAGAACGGATTGCAAGGTGTCTAGGGCACTATGGCCCAGATTGGACGCGGCGGCAACCAGAGTTCTACTGGGATTGGAAAGGGGTGGTCTTAGCACACTTATATTGTTCTTGACGGGTCATTGTCCTGTTATGGCTTTTACGGGCAAATGAAATTAACACGAAAAAACCACATGTAGAACTCCAAGAAGAATGGGACCAACATATTGTTGATAATAAAATCAATATGTATTTGACTGAACTTTTAAGTCCTCGAAATACAGATATATTTCCATAATGGAACTCAAGTCCATTAATAAATCTTAAGACCGTGACCAGAAGAAACCTTTCAGTTATTAAGTGCTGCTGGACAACTTAATTCAAATCGAAGAAATAATCTACATACATAGCATAAAAGCAGAAAAATTGCTTTTTAGCCATTATAATATTAAATTTTGAGTATTAATATGTTTTCTATATTAAACTCCTGTACTTAAGTACCATGTTTTTTGCGTGTATATTAAACTTTTATTATATTTTCCATAGTAGAATAAGTACAAGGTATAGTCATTAGAAATTTCGGTCTCAACTTTAGAACCCATATAACGTCAAACAAAATAAAATAAGAAAAAAATTTAAACAAACGTCAAAAATCAAATAAATTGGGCCCCTATTACGGTTCACAACTCAACTCAGTTGAGTTGTGGTTAAGACAACTGGTTGTGATCAGTTGTAATTTCTATTATGTTTTTGTTCACCGCAATATAGCAAAGTTGTAAACCATAATACAAAAATTTTGAAATTACAACTCAACTGAGTTGAGTTGTGAACCGTAATAGGAGCCTTATTAATTTGACATTACATGGGCAAATAATGACAACTCGCCCTAATGAACATACCTGGTACTTATTCTACCAAGATATTTTCTAATTTTTGAAATATACAGGGGTGTCATGGAAATCGAAAACGTAAAACGAAAGAACTTGGCAGTTCTTTTTATTAAACTTTTAATCTAATTTTTACAATTTTTGTTAAAAAATTCTGTTTAATTGTATAATAATTGTCATAAAATTTTTTTATTACAGAAATTTTATTGAAAAACGACTCTTAAAATTCTTTTGTTTTACGTTTTCGATTTCCATGACACCCCTGATAAAATAGTTTTACTACTTAAAAGTAAAATTAATCTAATTAGTATTGTGGTTATTTTGTCGAACTATTTATGGTTTTAATCCAAATTTTAATATTTTTAATCATTGTTTTTGATAATTTTTCTTTCTTGACTGACCTGAGATTCGAACCCTGGCGGCTGTCCTGAGATTCGAACCCAGGCGGCTGGTTACCCTGACATGTTTCAATCACAACCACTTGATCTCCTCAGAGGGATTTGCGGTCTTACAATAAAATTAATCTTTTAATTTTGCATATAAATCCTGAATTTTTATTTCGTTTTAAATAAATAAATCAAAAAATGTATAATAGTTCAGATCTAATGACAAAAAGTTCGGGTTCGGTCGAACTTTGTAAAAATAACCGAAGTTCGGCTTCGGTCTGAAAAAGAGCGTTCGTTTGGATACAACTCTTTTACTTTTGATACCTTCATTTTTTGAAAAATTTGGTAAAGCGATAGCTATGGCCCAGATTAAAATACAGGTAAATTTTTATGAAGGAAAAAACGAAAAAAATTAGTACTTTTTCTATTTTTGATAAATTTGGTATAATGATTGCATATGGTCCAGTGGCCGAAACAGTTTTATTAGGACATCCCTTGCTTTTCATAGCGACACTTAAATGTCTGTTGCTAAAGGTCGTTATACACTATCCCACAAAATCTTAAGTATTTTATGAAAATGCTTCCCTGATCTAATTATAGTTTAAAAATGTTCAAAAAACAATAGCAACTTCTCATGACAGGGTTGTAATTTTCTCAAAATACGTAAGACTTGTGGGATAGTGTAAAACAGCCTTAAAGAGTATTTAGAGCTCAAAACTAATATGTATGCGTTAGCGAAAACCAATAATTCCCATAATGTTGTTTATAGAAATATGGCACAGATTCAAATATAGAAATTTTTTTAGGAGTTACAAACGGGGGCAAAAATTTGGTACTTTTCTCTTTTTGATGAATTTGGAAGACAGATTGCATATGGTCCAGTGTCCGGTATATACATATTTAGACACCGCTTGCTTTTCACATGGACAGCTAAATATAATCTAAATATTGGTTGCTCAAGAGTATTATATATATTATATATATATTTGTTCTTATTACTCCTCTGGAGAGCATAGGGCCGCATAGTATTGAGTGCTAAAAATTTATAGAAATATTTTAACATAAAATAAGTATTGATGTAGAAAACAACATAAAATTTGAGTAATTTTGTATAAAATAAAATCTATTGTTAATATAAACTTAAATACATAGTAAATTTTACATTACGACCTTCAGCAATGAATATTCGGCCACAAATGTATCCACCAATTCCGGCTTTAAAGTATTTTTGGCCCTTTCATAAATAATTGTCATTAATTTAATGTTGCCCATATCACGTTCAAAATTTAATAAGTCCATCCATACTTCGACATTAGATTCGCCAAAATAGTGAACAGCATTTTCAAAACATTTTCGTATTTTACTAATGCCACCCTTGTACTGTAAGTGTTACAAATAAAAAAAAAAACATATTTTAAATACAAATAAAACTAATGAACCTCTAAACAAAACTTACATGTGTGCTTGCTTGAAATTCTAATTCGATCATTTTTTTATGCAACTCTAAGCAGGGTGGCGGAAACTGACACAGCTCATCGTAAAGTTTACGGGCTTTTTCTAACGACTCATATGTTAGTGTATATTCTAAATAATAAGCTCTAAACTGTCCAAATTCCGGATGTATTTGCTTTGATGATTCTCTAAGAATTTCATCTAATTTCTTGGGATACTCCTCATGATAGGCTTTGTAGAATTTCAAAGCTAATAACCAAACTGAAACGCATTTTGCAGTGCCCAAATTTTGATTTGCCTTACAAAAGATTTCATAGAACTTGCCTTCAGTTTGTATATCGGCGTAAGCGCGCATCCATAATTCATATAGATTTGCATTTTTATGTGTTTCTGTGGCTTCCTTTAGTAATTTTTCGACATCAGCTATACCGGCAGGGGATTTCAAAAGCATTTCCACACAAGCCTGATAGTGCTCTACACTCATAAGTCTTGACGTGTGACCCATATTAAATGATTTTGCCAAGCAATGTCGTTTTAAATTACCCTCCATACGAACATCTTGATTAAGAACTAGCATAGCATTAATGAAGTATGACACCATTTGCTCGGTGGGAACAGCATCAACGGCTTTTTCGTAAACTCGGAAACACAATTCAATGCGTGTTTTTAAGCTTCTTATTTTCCACACTTCTCCTTTAATTAGGGGATCTTTTACATCTTCATTATTTGTTTGCATGAGCTGTATTTCAGCCACTTTTCTTGAGGTAATCTCCTGTAGGTCAATCATGTTGTAACCTTTCAATTCTCTTTGAGCCAAGTAATCCCAAACAATTTCTTTAGCATAGAAATATTTTAAAATATCATCTATTATTTCTTTTTGTAGGAGTACTGTACAGTTGACGAATTTGGGATCTTCGCATCTTTCCAATAGTTTAAGATAATATGAAACATTGGTTATTTTCGCTCTGTTGTTGCGATAAAGAAGTACTGCTCTATCCAGACCCAGTTGACGCTCCGCTACATTGAGTTCATTTTGCACGTTGGAAATGCGAACGGTTTCTTTGATCAGTATGTCAAAAAATGTTAAATTAATAACTTCTGAAGTGGGATGTCTTTTAAGAGCACGAAAAAATATTTCCTTAACATTCTTTAGCAATTGGGTTGATTCATAAGCGCACAAGGCATAATCGCACCATATATCATCTTTGTCTCCATGGTACTGGAAAAGTTTAGAAGATATTATTTAAATATTTTTCATTGTGTACCATTTCTAACTTACAAATAGCATGTGAGAATTATTCTCTCTTTTTTTTTTTTAATAAGAACTGAATGTAGTTTTTAAGGTAATTTGGGACGCTAAATCCAAATCGGCACTTAGTTTTTTCTATCAGCTCGATTTTTCGAGACATACCGTTATGTCCAAAATTAAGGCACTTCCACTACATATATTGGAATAATTTGAAAACGGATCACCATATTCAGTTGAAAAAAATTCAAAATTCGTCAACGATATTATCCTTAAGCAGTGCTTACATTGGTTTTTAATTTACCTACTAGTTTCAGAGACATGAAGTTTTGAAAATAAAGAACAATTTAAAAAAATACATATATAATATTTGTGTTCTTTAAAAATTCATAAAAATAAAAATGCGACAGTTTGGTTTTAAAAAAAATTTAGTTAAATACAATGCAATACATATTTATTGGGCATGAAGGTTTTCTTTGTATTGATAATAAAGATATTTCATTAAATCAAATGAGCTTTATTCCATTGTAATCGGTGCACAACTTATCGCTTCTATTACGGTTTACAACTTAACTCAGTTGATTTGTAATTAAGACAACTGGTTGTAATCAGTTGTAGTTTTTTTTATGTTTTTGTTCACCGCAATATAGCAAAGTTGTAAACCATAATACAAAAATTAAGAAATTACAACTCAACTAAGTTGAGTTGTAAACCGTAATAGGGGCCTTTGATTTTGTTCACAATTTACTGAGAAAACTCAATGGATAAAAATTGCGATTTCCATACAAAGGTAACATTTTTTTCATGTGTGTGTTTGCTGGTGATATATTTAAGGACTTTTTATTCTTCACTTAAAAATGATGTACCTTTACTTAATTGTGAATAAAACGAAACGCGTTCATCGATATCTATGATCTATCGGGCATGTTCTAGAAATTGAAATAAAGTGGATTTGAAATCGAGCAAATTTTAAAAACGACCCTGTACTAAAAGTACATACAAATATTCCACTTCATCAACTTAATTTTGTGAGTACCAATTAGCTTTACAAGAACAACTCTTAAAACCAGGAAAAACAACGGTCATTTTGTAAATAGTTGAACTAAAAATCTCGTTTGGTTTCAATTTCACTTAATTTCGAATTCTATAACATGCCCGTATATCTTATTTTGTTCATAGGTTATGTGACTTTATGTAAAAGTAATATGACTGGATTTATCGATTTTTTAAAATACTAAATTTGTAATTATTTTACGTAAACAACAATTACTCAGCCATTTTTTTTTGGTGATTTCCAAAAATTTGATTGTTTTTAAAAGCTAACAATTACATCTTTAAAAAAATAAAAAGTTTGAAAATTGCTTAAGGAAGATTATAGTTATGATTTTTTGAACTTTTAACTTTTGGGAAAAAAGTCAAAAATATGATTAGTGCTGTAACTTAAAAATGAGAGCTGATTGAAAAAAGGGATAGTAGATTTGAAATCAGCGACCTCAAATTAGTAAAAAACTGCATCAAACTTACATTCAACACAAAAAATTTTCAATTTTGTTCCCTTATATTATCAACTATGTTCTGGAAACCGAATTCGACTGAAACTAATATCGAACAAAATTTTAAAACAATGCAGTGTTTAAAGTTCATTAAAATATTCCGTTTTATATACTTTATACTATGAGTACTGCCTATCTTTATCAAAAGAAGTACTCTTAAAATCAGAAAAACTAAGGTAATTTTTAAAAATTTAATTTTAAATCTTCCTGCATTGACATCAATTTTACTCGATTTCGATTTCCAGAACATAAAAGATATTCTGATAGTGCTTAGAATTACTCCTAAGTATTTGAAGCTTCAATGTGAAAACTATGGAGGGAATAGGACTATTATGTATTACGAAAAAGCATTATACATTAATTGAAATTAAACTCGGCTGAAGTGCACTTTACGGGGCGTACGAAAAAAAAATATAAAAAATATGCCACCCGATCCAGAATTAAAAAAAAAAAATACCAAAATTACTATTTAAGGGGGCTGAGGCCCGTGGGGACCCCTGGGTCCAAAAAACCGCCCCGCCCACTGAATGGTATGTGTGGGTACTCAAATTAAAGGTAATTGTGCAACAAAAACGAAAATAATAAAATTTTGCGTGGGCGGCACTTCAAGGGCCCTCTGGGGCAAAAAAAGTTTCCCCCCCATAACACATGTATATCTGTGTGGGTACTCAAATTAAAGGTAATTTGCTCACGATTGCCAATATGTATTTTGTTTTTGTATTCGTTTAATATTTTCCTCTCTAGGTTAATTTATGTATCTTTTATAGGTATGCAGAGAAGTTTTAGTTAGCGAAGCCGGTCTTTGTTATACCATAGAGAAAATCCTTTTGCCCGGCCGAAGGCCGGCTATGCAGAGAAGCTTTAGTAAGCGAAGCCGGTCTTTGTTATACCATAGAGGAGAAAATCCTTGCGTCCGGCCGAAGGCCGGCTATACAGAGAAGCTTTAGTAAGCGAAGCCGGTCTTTGTTATACCATAGAGGAGAAAATCCTTGCGCCCGGCCGAAGGCCGGCTATACAGAAAAGCTTTAGTTAGCGAAGCCGGTCTTTGTTATACCATAGAGGAGAAAATCCTTGCGCCCGGCCGAAGGCCGGCTATACAGAAAAGCTTTAGTTAGCGAAGCCGGTCTTTGTTGTACCATAGAGGAGAAAATCCTTGCGCCCGGCCAAAGGCTGGCTATACAAAAAAGCTTTAGTTACAAAAAAATAAAAAAATCCCGCGATTTTTATACAACATTAAAAAAGCCAAATAAAAACAAAATATTTACAATCGTAAGCAAAATACCTTTCATTCGAGTACCCACACATATTTATAAGGGTGAGAGGGGCAATTTTTTTACCCCCCAGAGGGACCCAGAAGTCCCGCTCGACCTAAATTTTATTAATTTCGTATTTTTTACACAATTACCTTTAATTTGAGTACCCACACATACCACTAAGTGGGCGGGCCGCTTTTTTTGATCCATGGGGTCCCAGGGGCCTCAGCCCCCTTAAATTTTAATTTTGGTTTTTTTCTTTTTTAATTCCAAAGGGTCCAATTTTTTTTTTTTTTTTTTTCGTACGCCCCGTAAAGTGCACTTTTGCCTTAAACTCCTTACTTACGCTTAACATTTTTTCATATATGCCAGCTACTTGACCTGGATTTGATTTTTGGCTAAACTGAATAAAACTTTTCCATAACCTGTCGTCTTCGGGGAAATGCTGAGTTCCATTGCGATACAATTTAATAATACGTTGAATTATAGACTTTTTCACATCGTTTAAATTACAACGATGTTGTTTTTCCTTTTCCGTAATCCATTTATGGGTATTCCTTTCAAATTGTATATATTCAATATAGTTTATAGCATTCTTTTTGCTTTGGATTATTTTAGTCTCCAAGCGTTCACGCTCCTTTATTAATTTGTTTAATTCCTCATCGGAGCATATTCCGTTGGTTTTAATAGACTCGTATTCTGATAAATCTCGCTCTTGAATTTCTTTAATAATTTCAGCCATGTCTTCTTTTAATTAAATTAAAAAAAATTTCTAATATTTACTTAAACTCGAATACTATATTGTAGCACGTTGTGTCAAATAATAAACACAAATTCATTAAATCACAATAGCTTATCTCTTCAAGAATGTTTTAATACAGTTCATAGCTTTTAAAAATATGGCATTACTATTTGTTGTAATTAAGCAGCTGGGTTTGACATTTCATTGTGGTGATGTGTAACCCATGATGGAATAAGTAGGTGGCATCGTTACGGCAACAAATACAACAAAAATGGAAATAATATCCCAGCTTACGTCAAAAATACTTTAAACAAAAATCAAAGCGTGCCGTTGAGCGTGATGAATATCCTGTTTATTTTAATTTAAAATTATCAAAAACTATAATAAAATACAATAATCCCAGCACGAAACGTGGACTTCTTGTAAACATAGACAAAACTTTGACATAAGATTAGACAAGCAATGCAAAAGCAAAAAATCGTCATCTGGCGTAGTGCTGCCACCTTTATTACTTTACCATTGTAGTAAAGAACCCTTTTAGATATTGCAAATGCAAGGTGGCAGCACTACGGCATTGAAAAAGGTGATGTGTAAAAAAGTTTTTTGGTAATTTTTCCAAAAGATTTTTATTGGTGTTCCTTTTTAATTAACTTTATAATTGTGTACATTTTCTTGATGCAATTAAATCAAACGTTGCTATAATATACAATAATAAGTGAATATAATGAGTGATTCCCAAAAACAACAGCGTCTCGGCACAACACCCATTAAAAATCCTCTCTTAAGTGCTTCTGTTACAGGATTAACTTTTGACGACTTTCCCAATAAACCATTATTACTGCCAGCAGCACCACCTATGGTACATGCACCGAGTCCAGCTCCAGTGGTTACACCCTCCGTTCTAGTAGGAAGAGGTAAGTTATAGTAAACATGTATGTACAGTATACATACTTGTTACTAAATATTATACCAATGCAAAATTGTTTTGCATATATAAATAAATAAAATTTACATATGCATGTTCATATTTATGGATATAGGTACTATATGTGTATGTATATATGCCTGATTATAAGTTTAAGATTTTTGCCAGAAGCGTTGTTATTATGTTATTTTTTCTGCGCAACCTGTTGATTATATAGATGATAATTATGCTGGTTATTACTATTAGACATTATCAATGTTATCCCTTTTATCTAAAAAGCTCTTATCAGCATTACATTAGCAGCAGTTAGAAAATTCTAATAATACGATCGAAAAGGTCGAACAAAATTATTGACAAATAACGTGATACATACAACATAACACTTATTATACCCTCTGTTCGTCTCTTGAAAACGTGCACATTTTCGAAAACTCAATAGATGAGCACAAAATTTGTGTCAAAGTCTTTCTAGTTCCCCAAAGCAGTTTGGAATTGAAATCCATCATAAATGGCTTGGTAGGAAAATAAAACTAGCATAAATTGGTGACAGAACACACCTATTTTCATTTAATTTTGCAAAATTCGTTTTACATAAATAAAACTTTTAAATTTTAACTTTTAAATTTTGTGAAGAACGGTTCATTATTTACCATAGGCACCATATAAATCACATTCTCGGAAAACACTTTATTACGCCTAAAATCGTAACGAATAATGGTATAGGAGTGAAATTTAGTTTGTTATAGTTTCATACGGTTAGAAAGCACATCGCCAAATTTCGTTAAGATCGGCACATAATTTACCACAGGCCCCATTTTAAGCCCACTCTGAAATATGTATTTAAATACGATTAAATAAACCAGTTTTTTCACACTCAAATAACTCACGCCTTTCGCTTGAATGTATTAACTGTTCTTCCTTATTTATAGAGAAGAATTAATTTTATCCAATTTATAACGTAATGTTGCTTAATGATTTTGGGATAAATTGTCTTCAAATATTTTCTGCTTAATTCTACTTATGTGTATATAAATGTATATTGCATGTGTGTACATATAACATATATGGATATTTATTTCGGTTTGGCACCTAGGGATTTAAGTTGTATTCAAAATTTAAGTATTTTAAATACTGATTCAGGAATATTTGTAATTTAATTTATTGGCCTAATCAAGATATAGATTTTGTGGTAAAACTTGGTAAAATTTAGCCTATTATTCCTAGAAATGACACCATGTAATTTTGTAATAACACTATGCAATAAGAAAAATTAAAAGGAGTAAAACTAGATTTTTTGAATTTTCTAGAAGACTGTTCCACCGATTTTTTCATAACTTAGGAAGGAGTTATCCAATTTTATTACAAGAAAGGCTAAATAGCTTGAAATTAAATTGTATTTTAGTTGAGCTAATAATATTTTCTTATATACTCTACATCTTCGAAACAATTCAGGATATATTTTGGCAAAATTGGAAATTTTTTATTTTTTAACAACTTATAAAAAATTGAAAATGTACAAAAGGTTCTATTTTTATAACAATATCTTAAACTACGTATATTTTAAATATAAAAAGTATTATATATAAAATCGACGGATAAGTGTATATTTTATTCACAATAAAGTGAAATAGGTATGAATCTTAATTTTATTCATAATGAAGTGTAGTTACCTGTTTTCTCTAAAAATTACGAAATTACGTCGAATAAGTATTTAGCTTAACAGCTTTAATTAAATTCATAAAAATTTTAAAACGTTAAATTCAAATCCGTCTGAAGTTTTTTTCTATCAGGCTCAGATTTTTTTATGGCCTAGGCAAATATTTCGCCCAAAATGCTTGTATGCGGTTTTTTGTTTGGATGCCATAAATGCAGATAGATTGATTAAATATAAAGACTTTAAACATATTGACTGGGAGGGTATATTTTCCGTTATATCTATTATTAATTTCTTTTTTAACACCCTTTATACTTACGAGCCTACAGTGAGGAAGAAAGTAAAAATGGATGATAACATTTGGTTCAGATCTAACAATATTTTATTGGCAACATCGCTTAGAGATTTGTCTTATTTGGCTTATCGTTCAAATAGGAATACTTTGAATTGGAATGTGTACTGCAAATACCGAAATAAGGCGAAAAGTATTATACGTAAAGAGTGAAGAGCATGTTATTTTAATATATTTTGTGGCCTTAACTCATCTGGTATGTGGAGAATTTTAAGGAAGTCTGGTCTTACTGAGGATAATCGTTGGTGTAATGAATTTGATGTTGATAGTATTAATGATTTTTTTGTTAACTCGTCTGATTCACTAAATGATGATGTGGATTTTAGAAACTTTATTGATATAAATGGTTCTTGAGGAGGAGTTATTTATTGCGATCTGTAGGGTTAAGTCTGAGTCTGTGGGTATCGATACCATACCCTAGAAGTGTTCGGATAATGATCTTAATGATCTTAGACCCATATCAATTCTCCCTTCTTTGCCCAAAGCAGTGGAACACATATTAAAGGACCAAATATTGAATTCTGTAAGGCTTATTGTTCCATCTCAATATGCTTTTCGTTGTAATCGCAATACTACTTCTCTCTTGCTTGACATGACTGATGATATAAGGAGGAACCAAAATGATGGTGAGTTGTCTTCACTAGTATCACTTGATTTAACTAAGGCCTTTAATTCAATAAATTATGCTTTTATGATTATGAAATTGAAAGAACTATTTAAATTTTCTACCACGGCTTGCAAGCTTATATTGTCTTATCTCTTAGCCTTTTTACACTGATCAACATCTAATATCTACCATCAATTTGCAACAATTTGCGAAGATTTTAACAT
Source organism: Pollenia griseotomentosa (assembly GCA_963931875.1). Classification (NCBI taxonomy): domain Eukaryota; kingdom Metazoa; phylum Arthropoda; class Insecta; order Diptera; family Polleniidae; genus Pollenia; species Pollenia griseotomentosa. Next base: position 9,298,585 of record OZ007563.1, on the reverse strand, counting down.
CTTCCAATAAGAAATACATAGAGCTAAAAAATAACATCTTTACAAGATGTTCCTATCTCATGTTATTCCGTTCCACGTCTTTCGATTATTTTAGTGTCATCACTAGAAAAGTGGCAATAAGTTCTATTATTATTGTGGCATCACTGACAAAAAAAATTTTTTTTAAAAGCAGCGTTACCATTTGTCAAGTTTTCTCTTTTATTGCAATGTTTTTTTGTTGAGTATTTTTTATATTTTTAAACAAATTGAACTTCAAATACATTTTAGTAAGGGTATTCACGTCACAAGTTGCACCCTTGCAAAAAAGCAAAAACATAACAACAACCACAAAGACAATTATTTACGCACAACTAATTGTCTGTGTGGTTGTTGTTATATTTTTGCACTTTATCTTTTTCGCAAGGTGCAACTTGTGACGTGAATAGCCCCAGTGTTTTCTTTTTAAATTTTGGCACTTTTGTAGAAATTTTTTTTTTTTTAACAAACATTTTTTGTCAAAAATGGTGACATTTCTGTTTGATGGTAGATGTGAGCAATGTAATAGCCTTTTTACACTAATCAACATTTAACATCTACCATCAATTTGCCACAATTTGCAAAGATGTTAACATCTTTCCATAAGAAATACATAGGGCTAAAAACCAACATCTTTAAAAGATGGTCCTATCTCATTATACCATTTTACACCTTTCGATTATTTTAGTGTCATCACTAGAAAAGTGGCAATAAGTTCTATTATTATTGTGGCATAACTACTGACAAAAAGAAGTTTGTTTTGAAAGCAGCGTTGTTTTTTTGCTGAGTATTTTTTATATTTTTAAACAAATTGAACTTCAAATACATTTTTGAGTGTTTTTTTTTTAAATTTTGGCACTTTCGTAAGAAAAAAACATTTTTAATTTAAAAATTTTTTTTTTTCAAATATGGTGACATTTTTGTTTGATGGTAGATGTTAGATGTGAGCAATGTAAACGAGTGCTTCACATTTTCTACATCTTTGATGGCAGATGTTAGATGTTGATCAGTGTAAAAAGCCTATAAACGAGTGTTTAACATTTTAAAAATCTTTGATGGTAGATGTTAGATGTTGATCAGCGTAATACCCTTTGTACACTTGCATACATTTCGGAGGAACGCATGGAAGATGTTGAAAATGTGAAATACGCATTTGCACTTGCAACATCTAACATCTACCATTAATAAAAAATGTCACCATTTCTGGAAAAAAACTTTTATTTTTTTTAAATACTTTTTTTCTACAAAAGTGCCAACATTTTAAAAGATAACACCAAAATGTATTTCTCATTCAATTTGTTTAATAATTTTATCTTTTGATGCTCAACTTCTTTTCAATTCCCTTTTAAAGATGCCAATATAATCACACGCAGCAACGGGTTTCAACTTTTTACGCTTCAAAACAACAATAATTTTAATAACAGCAAATCAAAGAGAAAAAGAAAAGAAAAAATTACACGCAGCCATCGTTGTGCATATACCAACGAATAAAAACACAAAGCGTACTGACCGAGTACAGGCATCTCCGTACTAACCCCCTTTCTTCTTTCTTCCCTCACCTAAAAACATAGGAGTTGAGCATCAAAAGATGAAACGTGTGAAAGCAGACTATCGACACCACCGTTTACATGAATTCGCCTTGAATAGAATTTATTGCCACATTCTAGTGATGACACTAAAAGAATCGAAAAATGTAAAAGGGAACAAAATGAGATAGTAACATTCTGTAAAGATGTTGAAAAATTTTGATTTTTAGCCCTATGTATTTCTTATGGGGAAATTCCAACATCTTCGCAAGTTGATGTTAAATGTTAAATGTTGACAAGTGTGAAAAGGCTATAAAAAGCCTATTACTGACAGATCTCAATTTGTAAATGTCAATGATTAGAGTTCCAATTTACTTGTAATTACTTCCGGTGTGCCTCAGGGTTCAGTTTTGGGACCACTTCTTTTTAACTTATACATTAATGACTTACCAGCCCAATTGGATTCTGAATGCTGCAGGTCATTGTTATTTGCTAATGATGTGATGCTCCTGTTTAATGGCAACAATAATGATGTTGACCCTTTTAGCTGTAAAATTAATTATTACCTTGATCGCTTTTCATTATGGTCATGCGAATTCTTTGGTTGTTAATACTACTAAAACGAAAGCACTAGTATTTGGCTATGGTGATTTATTTTTGCACAACCTACGCATTTCTATATCTGGTTCTTCAGTTGTATTTGTTGATAAACTTAAATGTTTAGGTATCTATATTGACATACGTCTTACTTTTGAGAACCATATTGACCACATCTGTTGTAAAATTTCTGGAATATTACGTAAACTGTACTCCACAAACAACTACTTGCCTTTTTGTATAAGATGTTGTCTTGCTCATTCTCTTTTAATTTCGAATATACTAAAATTTCTTTAGGTTTTTACGGGTACATTCTCCTATGTGATTTCTAAATTAAATAGGGTAGTCAATATGATCGTTAGATTTGTTTATAATATTCGATTACGTGAACATATTTCTGAATATGTTAAACTATTCCTTGACTGTTCCTTTCATAATTTGATACAAAGTCGAAATTTGATATTTTGTTACAGGGTAGTTAAAAATGGGTTGCCTACACCACTCTGCTCTAAATTTAGCTTTTCTCGTTCTACTAGGAACCTGCAGGTTTCGTTCCGAGAATTAATAATGGATTGTATTAACATTCGTTTATAGTAAGAACTGCGCGTAGTTGGAACTAGTTGCCTCTGGAACTTAGAAAATTTTCGCATTCTAACAATGCATTCCGCCTAAAACTTAATAGAATACTTTGTAGTTAGCTTTAAGGTTAATTACTGACCGTTTTTTACTGACATTTCACTAAATTATTGTAATAAAATTCATTTTTTATATATGCATTTGTTTGTGAATTAAATATGTATTTACAAATGTATAATAAAACTTGTTCCCTTATTTTTTGTTGGTAGTGTATAAAAAAGTCATTCCTACAAATGTAAGGAATAGAACTATTACAAAAAGCTTTATAAAATACATAACTGAAATTTAGCTCATAGAATAAATTCGAAAATAAAAAAAAAAAAAAATGTTGAATATAATATAAAAAGTAACCTACGAAAGGAAATAATTCCCAGTTTCTATATCTAACAACAGTATTCAAAATTCGGTTTAATCTAATAGTTTGGATAGCTAAAGTACCAGACACAATCTCGAGTCCATACAAAATATGTGGCATCAGTAAAGCATAAGCAATTTTCCTTTTAATGTAATACGGTAGGTAAATGTTATTCGAATATATCCCTCGCAAAATCCCTGATAGTCTACAATATATATGGTCAATATGATCAGACAAACTAAGTCGATTATCAATAAATACGCCAAGGCATCTTAACTGGTCAACAAAATCAATTCACTCATTACCAATAAAAATATTTAAGTTACTTATTTATGCAAAAATTGTTAGTAGATGACCAAAGACGGCAACGTTCAAGAGTGTAATTTGCATTAGATTGTAAAACATCACTATTGTCTTTATTCGTACTAAATAAGAGAAAAATGTCGTCAGCAAAAACAAAAGGACCTACAAACATTAGTATCAATGAATCCTGGGAGGTCATTCACATATAACACAAAAATAAGTGGACCCAAATTCGATTAATCGAGCAATTTTTAAATTAAAAAATCTATTAATTCCTAACTCGAACGAAACCAGAAGTAGGATAATTGAATACTTTACTACATACCCAGAATGACAAACGTTTAATCATGACTTGAAAATAATTTGAGAAATATAGCATTCTCAACAAAAAGGGGAAATTATTTTCTAATTTGGAATGCATTTATTTCAACATGTTTTTAATCGTTATTCTCTTTGTCCTTAAATTCTTGGAAAGACAAAAATCCTCGTCTTTATTTCCTCTCATCAAACTGGCCTATTTCTTGACAAAACCCAGTAGATTGACAGGATTACATCCAGCGATACTCCCCAGTTCGTCGTGTAACCTATCTCCCAGCCACTTCTGTCTGAGACCCTGTATCCTAGGACAGTGGCTTAGTATATGTTCAATCGTCTCGCAGTCTCAGCATCCTCGCATAATCTGCATACCGGACGGCATTATCACATTTACTTGTAAAAACCCTCACAGAACCATGACCTGTCAAAAACCCTATAAGGGTCCTGAGACCACACCTATCCAAGTCCAATATTACCTTGGTTGCCTTTGCATTAGTATTTTTCATACGGGATTTCGCGTGACAAAAATCCCGGGATCCCGCACATTTTTTTGGAAAAAAAAATCCCGGGAAATTTGTGCGGGAATTCCCTGGATTTTATTTATTTAATTATGAAAACTTAACCGCTGATGTGTATAATTGTAAATAAGTTGTTCATGACACAACTAGATCTTAGCCGTTACGCAAAAAGGTTTTAAGTCAAAAACGCATTTTAAGTTTTTGATTGGCTTTAATTAAATTTTTGTTTCACTTTTGTTTGGTTTAAATCACTTTAGTCTAGTACAACTGCTTCTTATCGTTATCATATGCTCTTAGGAAAAAAGTCTATGAACTACACCAAATAAATATATTTCAATTTAACATAACGAAAAACTACAGTTTCTGACTGAAGACTTTTTTGCCAAACGTGAAAGAGATGTCAATTCACGTGTTTTATCATTGAAATCTTTTTGATAAAAATTAGAAAAAGACTTTCAAACGATTCTGTAAATGCTTATTCTGAACTAAAATCCTATTTAAACAGAAATATTTCGTAATAATTTGTTTGAATAATTTAACGTTTTTGGTTTTATATTAATGCTGTTGGCTTTAAACTAATTCTGTGACAATAAGTGCTTAAGTCTATTTGCTTAGTTTTATAGGAGAACAATTAAAAACTTTAAAGCTGGCTTTTGGAAATTTACTCCGAATTTAAAAAATTCATCAGTTCTCTGCGGTTATAGTTTTTTAAGTTTTTATTCCTAAACACTCCTAATGTCACAGATCGGAAGTTTTTATTATTCCAAATGTTATTGAACATTAAAAAATATAACCAAAAAGTAATTTTGCTATAACTTCCTCAAAAATCCTACAAAATCATTGAAATTTTGACCATATGTACTTTTGAACATGAAGACCTTTGCCTTTTCGCCAGAGAAATTAAAAAGTTGAATGCATTTATAAACTTATTAAATTGATCTCAGGAAATGTTATTTGCTAAAATAAATAAAATAAAATAATATTTTGCATTGATTTGTATTGCGCCTTAAATTGAAAAATAAATCCCGCTTTCCCAGGAAATGAAAAAGTCCGGGAAAAGAAAAACTCTACTTTGCATCTAATCTGGGCCATAATAGACAATAGACACCTTACAATCCGTTCATCCATCCAGGTTAACTGGTTAACGGTATCGCGGAATCTTTTCCGGGTCACCCATAGTAGTGTCAAAAAGGTGTTTTACCCCCCGCCCCTTATCACTAAGTCTAGGTTTGAACATTTCTCGCGAGTTCGTCCGCTACCTCATTACCATCCACCTTGCCGTGTCCTGGTACCCAAAACAGTCCACTGTGAATAGCCCCATGAGCTCCCTCAGAGCATCCCTACACCGTTCGACCAGGCAAGATCGTACCGTGTAGCCTGCCAATACTCTGAGCGCAGCCTGACTATCGACGTAAATTGTTGCCACATACCCCATGACGATGTGACCCAGTATCCTCTCAGTCGCCGGCCAAATCGCTAGGATCTGAATGGTCTTTGCACTTCCGTAAATACTGCCCACCTTCAAACAGCCCATTGGGCCCATGCCAAACTTCCCTATTCGAAAATTCCACTGGTGGTGTTACACCGAAGTCTTAGGTTATAAATAGAGTAAACTCGACACCATTCAAGACAGGCATCTTAAAGCCTTCTGGTTAAGAGCTCCAGTTCAGTAATCGCAGGGTTTACACCCAGCCCCTTATCCCTCGCCCATGCCGAGAGTTCGCCCAGCATCACCTGCATAATTTCACCGATGGTAGATAGAAAATTTCCGCAAAGGCAACGACTTTCCTACCCATGGAGTCAACCTGAAAATTCCGCTGACCGCAAGCAGCCACAGTAGAAGTGAAAGAAAAACGCCTGTGGCGTCACCCTAGTAACCTTTCGCCTTATGAGTTGATATTTCTGCTGCTAAGCATGCAAACAATCCACTCCACCAGAATGCCCTGAACTCCCAGCTCTAACAACGATTCTCTTATCGCCTTAATACTAATGTTATTAAAGGCTCCTTCTATATCCAGAAACGCGGCGAGGGTATAATCCCTAGATTAACCCTTAAGGTAGGCGTTTTAAGCGTTGCTAATGAGGTGGGTATCATTATTGTTTCTAAAGCTTCGTACAGACGATGGTCAGATCTTACAATATTGGTAAGCAGCGTTGCTTAAATTGCATTAAAATTGGCTAAAATGTCTTACAACTGTGTGAACATTGTAAGCTCATTTGTATTTGCAGAAGTGCAAAATTAATGCATCTGACAATCGCACCATTGTCAGAAAAATATTGCTGTTGGCAACGCCTGCTTACAATATTGTAAGATCTGACATCGTCTGTACGAAGCTTAAGACAGAGATCTATCAGTCTCTGCAGTGTCTTCAACAAAAATGAAGATAGGTTAATAGGTCTGAAATCCCCTCGGCTTCGAGTGGCTTGCCGTACTAGCGTTGGTTATAAAAATTACCCTGACCACTCCTCACCCTCTAAGCAGATACCTCCTACTAAAGCATTTCCTGAATATATTCATCAGCAGAAATAATAATGCATCGTCCGGACCCAGTGATTTATATGGGTCGAAAGTATTGAGCGCCCACCCTGTTTTCTCCCCTGTGACTATTCCTTGACGCAACCGGAGGTTTGACTCGATGTCACAGACACCCCGTCCAATTGACCATCGTCCATACCATACTTTCCATAATGCCAGTTTTTACTCAAAAGTAATTCATTTTTACTCAAATTTAATATTTTTTACTTGAATGCTGGTATTTATTTATTTTATTACAGTAATATGGTTTATTTAAGCCAGGGGCTACGTTTATTTCAATTCATATTTCTCCATATCATTTGTTCTCAAACTACATTTAGGAGCCCGTGGAAAAGAGTTTGGCTTGTCAAGGGGTCGGTAAAGCAAAAAACGATAGGAACCCTTAATCTAAATATTATAAAATGACTACTCCATTTCTCTATTTTGTTTGTGTTTTCTTCTTCATAGTTTTTATACCCTTCACCACAGGTGGAAAAGGGTATATATAAGTTTATCATTCCGTTTGTAATTTCTACAATATTGATCTTATACCCTGTAAAGTATATATATTTTGGGTCCTTATGAGGAGAGAAGTTGATTTAACGATGTCCGTCTGTCCGTCTTACGTTTGATATGTGTTTTCCGGAGACTCCAGACATGATAGCGGCTAGGTTTTATGTCACATGTAGTCCACCTTATCTTGCTATTGAAATTCAGCAAGATCGGTCCACAAATGGCTGAGATATGACCAAAAAACCACGACTGCCTCTAATTTTTTTCAAAAATCCCTTGTTGTTGTTGTATTTTTATTACTTTTTCTCTGTATATCTGGAGTACGGCAAAAGCCAAAGTTTCCAAATTAGGTACAAACATTAAGGTTATAAATACACACCATCCCACATAATGTGGGCGGGATTGCAGAAGTGGGCGTGGTACCTCCCATACAAAACATATCAAAAATTGTATAAAACCTGAATTTTTTGACTGTAATATGACCTATGGTTACGCCTTATATATCAAAAGACCGGAAATTTTTAGTAGAAAATATTTTCTGGAAAACTCGGGAAAATCGGTTCAGATACGAAAAAGTTATGACCAAAATATAAATTTTTTTTTGAAAAAAAAACCCGTTTTCGGGAACCATAGATCTTCCCAAGTCCAAATTTTATAACCAAAATAACTGGAAAATTGGTCCTAGACCCACCTTAAAGTATACCGATCGACTCAGCCAGCCTTGTAACCTTGTGCGTTAAATACAGGTCGCAATTTAGGAGATAATTTGATAAAATTTGGGGTATAGGTTCTTATTGGCACAAGGACCAATTGAAAATGGGACTAATCGTAGGACCGCCATAGAAGATAGAGGGAAATTTCTTCCTCTCAGAAACTATCAAACCGATTTTAATGAAATTTAAAACTAAGATAGAACCATATCCATATGTACACAAAAGGTATGAATTTTAGGACCACAAGGGGAGATAGGGGCAATTTATGCCTCTCAAACCGATTTTAATAAAATTTAAAACATAGATAGATCCATATCTATATGGACACATTAGCTGTACAGTTTTTCAAAAATAGGACCACAAGAGGAGGTAGGGGCAATTTCTGCCTCTCACAAAGGATGAGTTTTATAGAATAAAACAAGCCACCCTTTTCGGGAGCAAAATTTTTAAGAAACAGACACCAAATTGCATTTTTTTTAAATAAAATGTCAAATTTTTTTGTAGAAAAGAAAACACCATTAATATGAAGTACTAGTTGACCCGGCAAACGTTGTTTTGCCATATAACTTATTTCTTTCAGATGTTAAAGTGTCTGCATGCCAAATTTTAAGAAAACCGGTTGATTAGTTAAGAAGATATAGGGAAGGAGAGCTTTTACCCCTCTTGCCCTATTTTCTTTCAGATGTTACAGTTTTTGCATGCCAAATTTTTAGAAAACCGGTTGATTAGTTAATAAGATATAGAGAAAATTACCTTTTACCCCTCTTGCCCTATTTCAGGCCCAATTTCCTTTCAGATGTTACAGTTTTTGCATGTCAAATTTCAAGAAAACAGGTTGATTAGTTACAAAGATATAGGGACGGGGAGCTTTTACCCTTCTTCATGCCCTATTCTTCTCTATTTCCTTTCTGCTGTTACAGTGTTTAATACCTAAATTATAATAAAAAATATTTTTGTAATGTTTAATATTTAATGAAAATTTTCCGAATTAGTTTCTTAAATTAGATTAAGTACATAAAATTTGAAGATAACAACATTTTATTTTATGCACTAGTTGGCACATACAATTTTTGTTGATCAAGAGCTTAAAATTATTTATTCCATACTTCTGGTAGAATGTGATCTATATGTCGGTAAATCTAATACAATTTTACGTCGTCGGCAACACCACACAATGGCAGCTATTGATAATATAATAAGTAATAATAGTAAAATAGCGCCTAAAGCTATGGCTGCTATAGATGCTTCCGTCAATACCAAGTCTCGAACATCGATAGAATGCGA